>VYZP01081006.1:0-16712 GCA_013400635.1 Hypocryptadius cinnamomeus | reverse complement strand
TATATATATATATATAGATATATTTGATATATATATTTCAAATATATATATATATATATCAAAATAGCACTTCCAGGTGTCCAAGAGTAGCTTTGTGCATAGGCTTTTCAAGTGCAAGCTGTCCAGGTGTCCTGAACACAGTGTTTACATTGACAGTTGCGCACAAACACATGCATATGTATTGTATAATGACAAAGACATGACTTAAATACTTGCTGAAACACAAGAATTTCAAAGATGAGAAAATGTGTCAACTTCCTCCTTAGGCCTCTGTAAATTTATAGGACACCTTGTGAGAAATCTTGTCTTCAGAAGAGTTCATTCACATTTTTCTTTTAAAATAGTCATTTACTGAGCAGTGTTTTTCTTTCAACATGGTTTTGGTTTTGATTAAATGTAAAATATGACTCCTACTGGCAAATTCATAGCATTTTTTGTTTGTTTCTTCTTTTGATCTGGAAGGATGCTTTGGATCCTTTCAGTGGATTTACAGTGAAAGTTAGCAGTTTTGTGTTCAGTGCCTCTGGGGACATAAAAACCTCCATGGTTTTTAACTGCATTCTTTCCATATTTGTCTTAGACATTTTTTCCAGTGCTCTTGGTTGCAAGGTACCTGTTGGGGGAGGGAATCTGGTGTTTTTTTGTGGAGTCGTTTTGAGGGCTTTTTTTTTAACTTTTCGGGCATCACCTTTGTTTTAATTAGAGTAGGGTAATTGCTTGGTAAAATCAGCAGTGTGCCTGATATATGACTGTATAGCCCACTACCTGTGTGTTTTTGTGAATGACTTAAAAAAACCTAAAAAATCTTTACTACACAATGTGTAGTTATGAATTAGGGGATGAATAAGCATTAGAAAAGAGGAACTACCAAATGGTCTGTATGGCACTTTAGAGAAGAAATTTCGGCTAAGATTCGAAAGAGAATATTTATTATGTGGGAAGAAGGAAGCTGGTAAGGTAATAAAAATTACCCCGAGGGTATTAAACTTTGATTCTCTGTAACACAGAGTATCATGTTCTCCATTTGTTGTTGTTTTTAGCAAATGTTTATCTTTTATCTGTAAATACATGTTTTAGCAAATCTTGACATTTCACTATGTGAGGTACCCTAACATGTCTCTAATCCAGTTTATGTTGTATATTTCTTTACAGCATGCGGCCTAAAAAATCTGATGCAGTCACTGAAAGTACAAATGGGGACGAAATTCAAAAGCTTGACCACCAGGAAAATGGCCTGAATAACTGTGGGGAAGATAATGTCACAGAAGAGCCTTTAAATGAGATGGGTAACCTTGGGAGGGAAAATGAAGAAGAGCCAAGTGTTGATGCTGTGAATGGATTATGTGATGATAAAAAGAAGAAGAAGAAAAAGAAAAAGGACAAGGAAAAGCAAGGAGAACAGGAACTTGTATTGCCTACCAGTGACTCCAGTGGTTACCAAAGTGACCATAAAAAGTCAAAGAAAAAGAAAAGAAAGCATTGTGATGAAGTTGAAGAAAGTGAATTATCTCAGCTGTCAGAAAAACCCAAAGCAAAAAAGAAAAGGACTAAGGTCTGAAGTGTCTTCCCTGCATTATATTTCAGACATTTTTGATAAGTTTCAATAAAACCCTGTTTTGAAAATGTGTATCTCTTTTTCTTTACTACACAGTCTGCTCTCTAGGTCAGGTGGTGTTTGTGTGCATATGTGCACCAGCAGTTGGAAAGGCAGGATCTTTTAAAGTAGTAATAGAAGAAATGGGATAGAAGCAATATCTGCCTGGCTTTTTTACTGGAAAACAAGGCACAAAAGAACTGTGGAATGTAATTACACGAGCACGTGCATCACCTCTACCAGTTCCACGCATTAGCCACTTGGTAGTTACAATGTGTGCTACTCTAACTCCATCTTTGCCAATCAGTGTCTTGATTTTACAAGAGTAGGTTAGGATTATCTTCCAGTTTCTGGGAAATTCTTGTGAATTCCCAGGAGGCGTAAAACGAATAAATTTTTTTGAGGGTCAGTTTTCAGCTTTTGTTTGCAGCTCTTTTCTGTTGTGAAGAGCTTTGGGGAGAACTGTGGAGTGACATGGTCTAGTCTTTCACCAAGGTAGGAGGCCATGATTGCTTTGGTATTGATGTAGCTGTTACAAGAAGAACATAACCAGCTCTTTGAAGCCCTTGTAAGTAAACAGTATGAATGTGGAAACTTGCTGTTCATCTCTGTTCCTAGGTGATAAAACATTTTGCTGTAGTGATTAATGCTGATGCTATTAGCTCACTTCAATAGAAGTGTTTACAACTTCTAATAACATCCATTCACATTGAACATGTTCTGAATTTCAAGTGTGACAATACTTGTTTTAGGGCTCACTTTGTGCTATATTAATGTCTTTTATGCTTCTTTAAAGCTCCAAATATACCAAGACAAAGTTACCAGTTTACAGGCTCGGTGGAATGACAGTACATAGTAGGCATTTTAAAGTTATGGCGCTATAAATAACCAAGTTAAGACTTTTTGAAGACTTAGAAGAAAGCGCACTTAAGTAGGTAATGCCAGCAGTAGCAGCAGAAACTGCAGGATGTTATCTTGTGCTTGCTCTTCAGTGTATTTCATCTTGAGATGAAGCCAGTTTCTGAACAGTCCTGAGGTGAGCATGAATTGTCCCCGTTGTGTTTCTATGTGTGATGATTCTGACACTTGATTTATGTGCAATTTCATAGACACTGGCTCTTCTATCCATTTCTCCTGTACTGTGACAAAACCTGAGAAGTCAGATGATGTTTGTAATGTATTATACCATGCTGCAAGGGCAGTATTCTGGTATGTTCATGGTTGCAGAGAATGACACAGAAGTCTCACTCTTGTACTTAAAGTACACGGGCAGGCTGAAGGTTGAGACATAATTCAGTCAGAAATTATGTGCTAATTCCCCCTTTTTATATACATATATATATATATGTATATTTAGGTAGTGACTTGAAGGAAAAGTTGGATGGATGGGTAAGAAGGACGTATCAGAGAGGAGGATGGCAAGCACAAATATTCTTTGATGGTGCCAACACGAAGAGAATGATGGAGGCAGTTACTGTTGCAGATGAACCAAAGATTGAGTCATGTGATTTGATCTCTTACTCCTTTATACTCATAGTACCTCACTTTCCCTTCTAGGGAAGGGGAGCACATCTCCACAGTCAAGCTTCACCAGTAGACAGAAGCAGTTTGTAGCACCAAAAGTTTGTCTTGCTTTGTTCTGCCTTTTCATCAGCATGCAAAGGAAGAAGACATTCAGGGGGAAGTAGTGAATTTGCAACTAATGAATCAAGTAACATAGACAATATAAATGCTTTCAGCACTTTGCTCTTTTTCCCCTTCTGCTGCTGTACTGTTCTCTTACTGGGAATTGCTTACTGTAGTTTAGCAAACTGTGCAAACTGTTTTGTTGATGATTAGTCTTTTCTGAAAGCCTACAATAATCTCAGTTTTGGGCCTTACTTAGAGGCAGGTTTATTTTTGGCACACGTTTGTCTGGCACCCACTTGTATAATTTTTTTGTTTTCTTTCTTGGGTTACAACAAAAGAGAGCAATTAAAAATAAATGCAGGAGCTGCCAATTAATGATTGCTGAACAAGTTGTTTCTCCACTGATACAAATACCTTAACATGTTAAATTCTTGCTAAGTTTTGTGTCTTTGGAAAAGTGAAGAAAAGACTTCAAAAAAGAAGGAAGAAAAGCTTGGTTTACAGAGTTGGAGGCAATATTGGCAGCCTCACAGCTGCACTGTTGATGTTGCTGTAAATACCATTTTGACATTTGCTAAATATGGCGAGAAAACTTGGATTTTCAAAAGTGAGTTTTCACTCTGATCATGATTAAATCACTTGTCTTTGTTTTTTCCCCATAAAAAGGCAAGATTTTCTCATGCTTCTAATTAACAAAGGAGCTCGACACTTTCCATTAAAGTTTCTCTGAAGTTTGATCTTTGTAAACCTTTAACTTTTTGTGTTCCCCTGGACTACAGATGAAGAGTTATATTGAATTTTAAGTTGAGACAAGATTTTTCAGTATGTAGAACATCGTTGGTAAACCTTCCTGAGAGACCAGGTGACTTCATTTTTTTTGTCCAGCCCTTCTTTTGTTTTTTTTTTAAGGGTGCATTCTGGTTCAACTCATGTCACATAGCAAAGAGAAGATTAGAAAGTGAAATTGTATTTTATCTTATAACTGTATTGATAGTTACACCAAGGTAGCTGTGATCTAGAGAAAAAAAAAAAGCTGGATTTTTTTTTTTCAGTTTTAACAATAAGCTTGTAACAAATCCAATATTTACTTATGGCTGTGGTTGGTATTCTTTTGTCCCTATTACAGAACATGAAGTTCCAGCTTAATCAGCTGTAAGTTTCTAAAGTAGAAACTGCTACTTTGTAGTATAAATATTTTGATTCTGCAAATATTTCTCAGTGTATTGTATGCCTTTGGCAGAAGAGCAAGCAGTCTTACAAGAAGATATTTTTAGTTGTTGCTAAAACAATTGTTTTGTATTCTCTGAAGCTTGCAATAATCTGCAGTGCTAACTTTTGCTCTTTGTCTTTTCCTTGCTTCTCTCAGAAACAAATTCTTTGCTTTTGACTTGGCACTTCACTACTGCTTTAAATACTTAGCCCAAACAGCCCAGTGGATCAGCTCTACGGAAAGGATTTTTTTTTAAAGGGCTTAAGCAAGCTAGCTGCCTTTTGGAAAAACATGAGCTGTGATCAAATCTGCCTCTGAGTAAACAGTTTGCCTTTGGAAGCATCCCAACCTTAGACAGCCCCCAGACAGTACAGACCTTTGCTGTGAAAAGGTTATGTGATCTGATGCTCTCAGGATTATTACTGTTGGCTATGGAAGGACTGAAATAGTTTCATTCTAATAAGGCCTATATTTTTCTTACCAAAATGTTGATTCTATTCTGCTATTTAGCTTTTAGAAATTCTGTCTATTTAATAAAGTCTGAGAGACTTCAGTATCCAGTAGGCTTTGTTTATAAGGAGAAGGTATCTTCTGGATTCATGTGAACAAAAATAAAACTGAAAATCAAGCTTTGCATTTCTCTAATACTGTCAGTAAATAAGTTTTTTTACAGACACCACTCAAGACTCTTTTGCTCTTCATGACTTTACACATAATTAAGTTAAAGTTGGGTTAAATTCTCAAGCCGCTCCACTGACCTGATGTTAAGCAAGTAAAAGCAATTGCAGCCTGGCCCTGACTTCAAGTTTCCCTGAAGCCAAGTATCATATGCAAAGAAGGAATAAGCTTTAATTTTCCCATTTTTAAAACCCCTGTTCCATAAGACTGAATACAAGATGATTTCCTCCCACTTCCCGAATGCTGTGATACGTCTGTAGAGTATCATTGCAGCTAGAATGTTTCTGTTACAACCAGAGACAGCTGAACTTGGAAAATAACTTATTTGAGAAATCTATCTATAAAAACAGATGAAATGAGCTTTCTGTACAGAAGGTGAGTGAAATTGCAGCAGTTTTTGGTACATAGCAAAGAAACCTTACAAACAGAGGAAAGAATTTTGCTACAAGATTCATTATCAATACCTTCTTCTTTTATGGATTATTTTAGTGGTTTTTATATGATTAGAAGGTTAAGCTGTGACCTTTGGTCTCTAAATCTGTATGATACTTAGTAAGAATACAGTTAAAAAGATAGGGATAACTATTGCCCTTCAAAGCTCTCTTGCTCATTATTACCCATGTTCCTCTTTCTTTTATATTTTCTTTCACTGGTGCCTTTGGTTTGTAGAAACTTCTCTAATAATATCCTTAATACACTGTAAATATGATGTCCCATTCAAGAGCAGGATTTCATTGTGCTGCAGAAATTGAATGAGGAGAAATGTGTATTTAAGAGGCTCTGGTAAGAGCCAGTCTGTCAGTACTGTGTTGCTTAGAAGCTCACATTAGGTGTGTGAAGTTTGGACACTGAAGAAGCAGATCTTTATCAAATGATAATCAAATTGACTTGAGTTGCAGGTAAGGTTGTATTCAGAAATAAATTTCAGCTCTACCTGCAAAGCCATAATGAGTAGGCATGAGCTCATTGTGGTACTTCCATGCCCAGCACATGCAGCTCCTGCTGGAGACTTGGAAAGCAGCAGTCAGTGGAATTGCAGGCTCTGCAAGTATGGTCCCAGATTTCATTGAAAGCATTTTGTCAAAATTGGTATGAGTAACTTCTAGTCATTCAGGGAGCTGGCTGAAGCCGGAGTCATCTTGTTTTCGAGGAGTAGGCTACAGCTCCCAGAGATAAGTCACAGCCTGTGCTTTTATTTCCTTATAATAGATGTGTTGGCACATGGATAACTTAAAAATTCTGTATGGATCAGTCAAATCAACACTTAAAAGCTGGACTAAAATAAAAGGCAAATTTATCCTGCATCAGTAAATATGAATGTTAATATCATAAAAAAATGAGACTGTTTTTGGAACTCTATAAAATTTTTGGATCAGCTCCTTTTTTGTTGTAGATAACAAACCAGTGACATCTGACTCTCTTTCAGGATAATGCCATTTTATTATATATATATGTTTGAAGGTTCATTTTTTTCTCCAGAGATTTGGTCATCTCTACATGGGCTCACAGATGACCAGTTTTTATGAAGAACTTTTCTAGAAGGACAGCCATTTGTCTCTCAGCTGAAAAAAAGCCACAAACGCCCCCAAAAAAACAAACCCAAAACAAAAAGTATACAGTGTAGGTGTTCCTAGTTTCATTGTGGAGCCTCTCAGTGTTAGCTTGTGGGTTTGTGAAGATGGGCTTGCCTTTACCTCTGGCGTATCTACATTCTTCCCAGAGACACAGTTCAGGACCTCTGCCTTTCAAAGAAATTTCATATATTGTGACTAAAAATAAATCTGCACTGATGATGTATGGGGGGTGCTGATATGTGCTTTTGATATGATTTTCTTGATGTTAAACTGAATTAAGCAGAAGTGACCTGCTTTATGTCTAAATTAATTATTACTAAATATTTTTCTAGTTTTCTCAGAGGATAATTCCTGTTTCATAGATACAATTTGTAAATTCATCCTTTTGTTATGACTAGACATTAATTAAACTTGAGCTCTTGGTTATCTGGGCCAAAGGACTGATATTAAGGACAGTTCTAATGTTTCTGAGGTAGAGAAAAATATGCACGTGTTACAGATTTAAGTGCATTTGCATATCCTTTTTTCTACCCATGTAGTATTTCTGAAGTACTTAACAAAATATGCAGATGCTCAGAGATTATTTTTGGAGTCATCTGTGTTGTGGTTATTTCTATCTTGCTTCAATGTCTGGTTTGCAAAACCGTTGTCATAAATGATCCCCAAATAGAACCCAGCATCACCATATTCATTACTGTTTTATATCTATCCTGTAAATCTGTGGTTGTGCCATATTATTATGAGGAACGTGAGGACAAGCTGTTGTAAATAACTTTATATCTTCCTATTAATTGAGTATAGCAAATGTCTTTTCCCAGACAAAAATTATTATTGCAATTACTTATAATTAGATTTGTTTTGTTTTTTCTCTGGAGCACACTTTGGAAAATGTTCTAAAAATTCAAGATTGATGTATGGAAAATTGACTAGGAGAGAAGGATTTTAAACAAAAAAAAGAGAAAAAGCTGGGGATTTTCTCGCAAAGAGTGCAAAGGAAAATAATTCAATTTAAGGAGGTTTTTCAAATCTCAACAGTTTTCCTGAGAATGGAAGGAAATTTGAAGTTTTTTCTTTAAAGGCCTTTCTCATTTCTCCACTAAATATTTTCAGTCCAATAAAAATGCTTATTTAAGTTTTTTGAGTGTTACATAAAATATTTAAATGTGTAAGTAGTCATTTCAAATAGAGAACTATTTCATTCTAAGTACCTAAATTGCATTATTAGGGAGTGAGCCAAAAGAGTTTTTTCCTCCCAAATTAATAGTCTGGTGAAATTGACTAAATTTGGTAGGTGCCTTTTTTTGTTTGTTTGTTTTTGTGGGTTTTTTTTAATTTTCCAAATGTGTCAGAATATGATTCCACAAACTCCTCTGTTCCACTATGATTATACACTTTCTATTGCAAATCAATGTAGGACTTGGAAAAATCTGACTTGAGGAAGGGTTCTGCCTGTTCTCATGCAATGCCACATGGTGGAGTATTGCTTTTTCTTTTCGGCTTTTTCTCCACATCTGTCATCTAAAGAGCTCAAAACTTCTGTGAACTAGTATTTGATGAGAAGTATTTCAGCTAACTGAAATAAGACTAGAAGAGAAATAAAATTTGTACCCGTTCTGTACATCAGCATCAAAACCTTGGTATCTACTCTTGCTGCTGTGACCATGTTGCTTTAGTTTACAGTAATTTTCACATATTTCAAAGTGCTGTTAAAAACTGTTCATCTAGTTTTTCACTGTTCACATTTCATGTCCATTCTGTAGTTTGTTTGTGTAGGAAAAGAGATTTATGTGGCCATGCTGTGAATAAAAGCTCATGCAAATGCAGTGATGTGTGCATGCATTTGTTTGCTCTTCTTTTGTAAATTTTTAGTTAATGGCCAGTTGGCAGATGCCTGTCTACTTAAATGAAATACTGAATTTCTATAAGTTTCATAGACACTAGTTGTGGGACAGAGGAGAGAAATTATATTATTTCCCTTGCTTGAGAAAAAGTGATCCAAGTTCAGCTGTGGTGAATACAAACCACTCTGTGGACTCCATGGCACTGGGAAAAGCTCCAGGCAGAACTTTGCACCTCATGATACATGAGGGAAAGGAGAGCGAGGCATCCTTGGCTCTGGTGCTGAGGAAACAACTTGGATTAGTCTTTACTGCACTTGGGGGTTTGGGGGTATTTTTTATAACTTGGAATTATTTTGTGTTTATTCACATGCTTTTTTTTCTGGGTCTGCTGTAGTCTAGTCTTTTCCCCTTGGAAACAAGGGAAAAAGAGGCTGAAAAGTCCATGTTAGTGCTGAGTTCATAAAAGCATTTTAGTTTTCACATAAGCCCACTGTTAACCATCAAAACCTCAATATCAGTCATGTTAAATATCAATGGCTGATGTTAGACCTGGAGTTAAGATTTTTAAAGAGCAAAATTGGAGGTGGGGGAATTTCTCTGCATGCCACCAACCCTGTGCTGTGACAATGCCACTAGTAGACGCATTTGAAATATATTCATGTAAAAGGAGTGACATCAGATTACACTTTTAGCCCTCTGCACTATGTCAGTCACAAAGTGAAATACAGAAACTGTCTTGGTGGCTGAGACCATAATGCACTTGACTGCACTGAAATACAGTAATGTGCTCAATTACACTTAGCCTTGTTCTTAATCAGGTACCCTTAAGTGCTTGCCTGTAGATCTTCACTGGGAAGGTTAAAAGGTGTCTTAATCCTCCTCATTGTGGTGAGTGATGTTCCCACCACAACTTAAATCCATATGTTTTACATGTAAGTAATGTAACCATTAGAATCTTGCAGAAAAGGTGGATGACAAATTCTTTGCCCCTTGTAATGAATGACATTTTTAAAAACTGAGCTCTGGTCATGAAATGGTTGTGGGGATTTGCCTCTGAGGGAGGTGTCAGGCTTGTGTGCATGGGGACTCAAAAACATCCATAAGATTTTGCCAAGTGTGTGTGAAAATTGATGATAGAGTATGATAAAATATGCAACTGTGTTTGCATTATGTCTGAGCTCTGGAATGGATGTGGATGTCACTCAGGTTGCTTCAGACTTAGTCATGAAATTATCCACTGACTTATTTTAGGAATTGTGGGATTTTTAAAAAAATTTAACTAGAGAGTAGAATTAAGGGGATTATCTGAAAAAGAAAAATACTGATTCATTACTTTAGAGGCAGCACTAAAGTTTAGGGCACACTTCCATTATATCCCATTAGCTAAATTCACTATAAATTTAGCTAATGGGATATAATGGAAATCTGCCCTAAACTATGGAATATATTCATTCACACTGCTTTCTACAGGGATCTGATATAAAAATTAGTATAAATGCCTATCAAGAAAACCAGCCTACATGGGACCAGTGTTTGTGCAGCTCTGCTTACTAAAGCTCTAGGAAACGGAAGATTCTCTTCGATAGATGTCACCCATGGTTAAAGACTTCCACTCTGTCAGTCTTACTAAGAAGTGCCTTTCACCACTGAGCTATTTCATTTACTCTTAGTCTTGAAACTCCAATAATACATTTTGAAAAACAGTTTTCAAAATGTCTTCTCGTAAAAAGTCATAGTGCTGAAAAATTGACAGTGTTTCTGTTTTCAGGTACAAAATTCAACCTAGGACTTTTTATAATTAGATTTTCTAATTAGAAAATTTTCTCACACAAATTATAAGGAGAGTAGTATTCTCACTAGTTCAATATAAAATTACCAGACTCCTTGTGAGATCAGTACTACAATATTATGTAAGTGACAAATCAAGTAAATTCTTAGTTTTGCGTGTCTGTGCAGTTTATGTAGGATGATTCACAGCACTGTGCAGCAAAGCCAAGATGAATAGCAGGACTTCTGCTGAAGGCCTAAAACTAGGACAGTTAGGAGGGTATGGTTTGGGGTTTACAGGAGAGGAAAACTATGATCTCAGTCTGCTCTTCATAAGATAATGTATCAATATAAGCAGTATCAGAAGAAAAAGAAATGGTGTTATCTCAGTATTTTATGCTAATTTAGGCTGAATGTGCTGCAGTATTATTTTGGCACTGTGCTGGTGGTGTGTCTGCTGTCTCCAGGGGCCCTCGTCAAAAGCAGAGGAAAGTCTCCTGCTGTGCCAATACTGTAAAATAAATAACATTCTCAGAAGATTAATACAGAGCTGGAGCACAGAGTGTTACTAGTGTCATAAAACAGACAGTAAAAGGCAAGACTAAGGAAATGACTGATCCCAGGGAAGGATAAGTTTGTTGATCTGGAAACATCATTTGAGAAAGAAATGATGAGCAAGTGTCCAAAACTTTAGAAGTTATGAAGGGACATGTGTCCAAAATGCAGATCTGTAGCTGAACTGCTTCCAAGTATATTTAACCTTGTTTGATCTGGAAATCTCATGAATCTGAACTGTGTTTTGAATTTACATTTATCTGTATTGGTGTTGCTTAGTCTGAATGTGATATTGTGTAAATGCTGTTGGGAGAATTTTTTTTCCCTATATTGATACTCTAATTTTTAGCTGAAATTTGTAAGATAAATAGTGTGTTAATTACTTGAGAAAAAAAAAAGAGAAAGAGAGTAAAAGGCAAGCCCCAAAAGAGTGAAAAGTGTGTATTGTGGGGTGACAACTAAATTTCATCTGGTTTCCTTGTCACTTACGTTTTGCTTCCGATTCCCAAACTGCAGTGAAATGAGACTTATGTCTCTCTTCATCCTTCTCCACCACCCCTCGTAAATCAGAGAGCAATCAGCAGTTCCAAACTGCTTACTGTGTGCCTACAGATATTGGAAGTGTTGCTTAACAAGAAGTCAAACAGCTAATCATAGTCATACACACTGCAAGTAATTTATGGCTGTGCCAGGGGCTCTGCCACATGCTCCACCAGCTGGATCCTGCTGTGGAGGATCAGGGGACTGTCAGGGTGAGCTGCTGCCCCCACCCAGCCTAAGCCCCCCACTTCCCTTTGCAGGGGCTGGAGGTGTACACATCTGCACTGACTCCATTCAAAGTATGATTGGAGCTGTTAGAAGCTTCTACCCAGAAGCTGAGTATATTCCTGTTTAATTAAAGTTCTGGAATATCTCTAAAGATAAGAAATAACTGTCATGAACAGAGAGAAGAACTGGCCCTTTGATGTCCTTCTTCATATCAGCCAAAACACATACATCTCGGGGAACATAAATGAAATTTCATCATCTTCCAATCATTAGTAGGTACTCCTGAGACAGGAATAGATCGTTGCTTAAGGCAAAAATGATTGTTAGGAATTTTGAGAATTTTAAGGACATTTCTTACCTAGACCAAGCCAAAGGCAGGTTTTCAGGGCAAGCCAGAGGGAGGGATGTGCACAGGCATACTGGGAGCAAGGAGACAGCACCTTGGCCCCTGTGCCACCTTTGTGAGTCTCATGCAGGTTTGGGTCAGTGAGTGACTTCCCTTAAGAAGAATTTGACAATGTTTTTTTGGTTTGTTTTTTTCTATTATTCAGTTTTAAATTTACTGCTTAGAGCGCAGTATGTTTTAATTGATCATTGCATTAGGATGATGGCTTTCTCCAAGAACTGTTTCTCAGCTTTCTGTTTATTGGATTGTCTGTGCTTCAGGAGTAAACAGAATCCTCAAATCTCATTTCGGGTCCCATTCTCTATGTGCTCTTTTTGTCACCATTTTTCTCAACATGACCCCAACAAATAAATCCTATTCCTTCCAATCTTCAAAGAATGACAAACTTCCTTTACTTTTTGAATCACAAATGCCTGCTTTCTGCAGCTGAAGCAGAAGTTAAATGGGAATCCCCATCTGTATTTAATGTGGACTTGGCACAATGCCTGTGTTATTCCTTTAAAATAATTTGTCCCTTTAAAAAACCACGATTGAAAGTCTAGCCTTGATCAAGTCAATAGGATTTTTGCATAGAGTAGTGGGGCACTGACATCAACCCCATGATCCCAGAAGGTACATTTTTCTTGTTTATTTCTATCTGTGAGCATCAGATTGCCTCTTATCTTTGATCTCTTCCCTACTGTCTCCTTAACAGTCCTTTTAATAATGGAAAATAGACATAAGGTGTTCAGTCAGTTACCAGAGCTGGAAATAAAGCTCATTGTATCCATCTTATTTTAATTTCTTTTTTTTAGGCTCAAAGGGTTTTTTATCAGTGTGCATAACTGAGAAAAGTTCTCTTAAATATGTCAGGTTTTTTCCCTAGTTCTAAATGCCAACCTTTTCATAAGAGAAGCCATTTTAATTTTCTCTGTTTATAGTTTAAATCTACTAATCTTCTGCTTTTCCTGTTTCTTTTCATAAATAATAACATTATTTACAGAAAAAACCCTTTTTTTTCATTCTCCAATCCATTTAACTGGTCATGTGTGAATAACAATGGTGCTGTCTAAGATCACAAGAACATAAATAGCAAGTCCTGAGGTCAAAACCAAGATTTTATACCAGAGGATCCAGCAAATAGGGAGAAATGGCCATGATCTTCATTATAAAGTAGCAACACGGTCAACTGCTCTGTTACAGGGAAGGTATGTTTTATTGTGGGCAAATGGAGACATTAGAAGGTCACTCTTTAATGGCTCCCTATTTGAAGATGTTGGCTGGGTAGCAGAATGAAATCAAATCTGTTCTTTTCCCGAATACTAGAAAATATCTCCATTCCCCTTTATTTTTTTTTAATCAGCAGTATCAAGCTGTTAATAAGCTCAACACAAAAGTTTCTGCAGCGATGATTTGGTCAAACATGACATTCTTTATTCCTACGTAGTAACAGATGCCATATTACTTTTCTTTTGCTGAAGTGTTTAATCTTGAAGCAAGCTGGACTTTGTAAAGGGAACTTTCTTCCCACAAAACAATGTACACTTCAGTTATACATTAGAAAATTAATGCAAATTTTTTCTAGCTGTTCCACCAAGTGCTACTCTTAGACAGGTACTTCTGATGCTCAGCTTTCTCTCAGAATAAGTTTCTAAATGCATGCGTGTACTGAATGCAAAGGAATCTATACTTTGATTTTTGTCTGATTTCTCAACATCATGTCTCATACAGCTTTCCCATCCCCAGGGATCTGTCCTGAACCAGAACTTCATTCCTCCCCCTGCCCTGCTGTGTTCTGGTCTTAGTTTTTCATTCATATTTCTTTGGGTGTTATTCTGACCCTCCAGGATCATGCCAGTTATTTGTGCCTCATGCAATGAAACCCACTGAGCACTGCATCTTCCTGTAACAGTGGCTGCTATGAAGGAAGGATTAAACAATGGAAATAATCCATATTTGATGTCAGCACAGTTCAAACAGAGTGGGTGTCAGTGATGGTGACTGAACGCAGGGCCCATAGCAAGCTCCTGTGCAGCTCATGTCCTGTCTCTAAGGCAGTCTGAGTATCAGGACAAGCTTATGGGATGCCTGCCAGTCCTGCAGTGAGGATAGCCAGCACATCAAAGCAAAGGCATTGATTTCGACTTCTTTTTAAAAGTGAGGCAAACATTCAAGAGCTCAGTTGCATGAATTACCTCAGAAGAGCATGGGACAAGTAAACAGAGTACAAAGAGATGAACCTAGAAAACAAATCACAGTAAATTCTTTCACCTTTATATTTTTGCCTTACAGTTTGATCAGTTACATCTTTCTTGTATCAGCTTTCTCTTTTAATTTCACTTCCCCCTAAATATTTTGAGGTTTGTTCCTCAATTTCTTATTTCTTCTTTTTTTTTTTTTCTCATTTTCTGTATTTCTTCAGATCTAAAAAACATAAGTTATGATTACCTACATAGCTGCTAGGTGTGACAGGGAGTTAAATTAGTAATGAGTTAATAAAGGAAGCTTAACAACACTTGTGGGATGCAAACTGTTGTAGCAAAGAGGGGATCATATGTGGTCTGTTTCTTATATTAGCCTCTGTTTTGCCCATGTATGTAATTTAGAAAGCCACTCCAATATCAGAAGTTCTATTTAATGTGGTATTTTTTGTCTTTTTCAAGCCAAAGGGCTTCTGGGTGCAAAATGTAGGAGAGGAAGAAGTAGGAGGAAAAGGATTTCATTGCAGACATCATCACATGCAACATTTCCATTCCATATTCCTAAAGAACATATAAATAATGATATCTTCAAGGTTTCTTTATGAAAAGAATCATCCTAAACTTAATGTAGCAACACTGTGAGCTTTAATCAGCTCTTGAATTTACTCCACAGCAGATATTTGGTACCTACATGCTAGTAAAATGCTAGTGTATAATTGTGCTCCAGGCTGCCCCTCGTCCCTGCACAGCTTTTGCAATTGAATTTGACCCAGAAACCAGCATTGTCCTGTTACCAAGTTCTCCAAAATGTAAAGCAAGATGGGTAACTCTCAAGCGATTATAATTGAAATAGTTTTTGTAAAATGTCAGCATGTTCTCACATAAACCCAACAGTTTGATGTGATTTTCCATACTTGCATGCCTCAGCTATTTGGTGTGGTAATAAACATCCCCAAAATCTGTGTCTTTGATTTGCTTCAGCAATGATGAAACACGGAAAACAAAATAAAGAAACATAAACCTTGCCTGAAATTTATTTGGAGTCCATGTGTGAAGCATACCTGGCTTTTCATACTTATCATAGCACCTGACAGAAGTGACACATTCCACCTTAGCCACGTCTGGTTTATCTTGTCAGTGTCTGAAACAGACAGAGGAAGTCTTTCAATATTGTACTTCATAAAATTGCAATCAGACTGATAAATCTGTTTATTTTTCCTTTAAATGTGCCCTGGTTTTCATAACAGAGACAGCTTGCATGGATGCTGATGAATGGTTAGTCTCCCATCACAGACCTTTAAGGACACTTTGCCAAGAAACTTATTTTGTGAATTCCTCAGCTTCTTCTTTAATTTTTTCCCCAGCACCTGAAAACTTGCAACTGGCCTGGCTTGAAAGCTGCCTTGGAAATTTTATGAAGTCTCTTACTTTGGTAGCTAAAAATGACCTTGAAGAATGATTAATACTGTGTAGGGGTTGATGACATAAATCTGTTAAAATGCGCCTGATGTACAGTTTCATATGCAAGAATGTTATAGCCATATTCCTGTACTAACACAGTGACATTGAACAGACTGTAGCAGATATTAAATCTAAAAATATAATATTTAAAAAAAGAACCCCCAAAAGGATTTGAATTATTTTTATCAAGAAAATGCTTCTGGCAAGAGAATATAAATTTAATGAAAAATAAAAACAGCGGTCTTAAGGTATATCGGCACGTATTTTCTAATTCACATGATTCTAGTGGTTGTTAACTGAGAATGTAGGTACTTGCCCCAGAAATGGAACAGTCTGCTCTTTCTGTACTGTACTGTTTGCAATGAAAAACAATAACAAGCTACAGTTAAAATGAATAAAAGCCCACTTGAAGAATTAGGTCCATCCTTTGTCTTAAACATATCTGTGGAAATCTTCCCATTGCTGGTCATTTTGGATGTAGATATTTCGAACACAAACATTGATGCCTTCCTAACCTAAAGAAGGAAAAATAAATCATGAGGAGATAGGTGAAGTAAGGTTTATATTCTTTACTGAACTGGTAAGAAATGAACAAAAGTTGCTATCCTTATCCAGAGAAAATTCATATCCTACTATTTGCCTTTGTGAAAATAACTGAGTAATTAGATTTACAGAGGAGCAATTTGGGACAGTTTCTGGCTAAGAGGTCTCAACAGTAGCTCACCCTGTGTTTAATCATGGGCAATTAAGTTGATATTTTTGCTGTATATTGGCAATGAGTCTCTACCAAACATTCTTTTACCCCAGTGTGTTTTCCTTTGCTTTCAGCAAAATTTTGGATAGTCTGACGAGAGTAGTATCCTAGATGTACTTAAAATACAGTGCTATGTTCCAGGTCATCTTTTATGCTGCACAGATGAGCCAGCATGCTTCCATTACCAGCCTCATCCCTGTCACCAGCTCCCACGTCTGCCAAAGTTACAGGCCTTTGAGATGCATGATGATGGAGAAGCTCCAACTGCAAAATA
This sequence comes from Hypocryptadius cinnamomeus, assembly GCA_013400635.1. Taxonomy (NCBI): domain Eukaryota; kingdom Metazoa; phylum Chordata; class Aves; order Passeriformes; family Zosteropidae; genus Hypocryptadius; species Hypocryptadius cinnamomeus. The sequence goes on along the minus strand of VYZP01081006.1, from coordinate 21 downwards.
AAATAAAATAAAATAAAATAA
>VYZP01080997.1:0-10535 GCA_013400635.1 Hypocryptadius cinnamomeus | reverse complement strand
ATATCCAGGTAGGAATGTTTGGTTCCTCCCCCTGGGTGGAGCCTCTCACAATGGGATGATAAGATTCTATGAGTCATTCTGTGGGACCCTGATTAGTGGAGATGGCTCCCCACAGAGTGGCTGGTTCTTCCCTGGAGGGAGTTGTTAGGGCTGAGTCATGGAGAAGATAAAGAACGCTGCCCCACCTATCTATTGGTTACATCTTACACTGTAACCCAAGACAGGCAGGGAATTCTGTGAATCAGCTTTTCCTGCTTCTCTGGGGCTTCCCATCCCTGGAGGTTAAATCTCTCTTAAACTAGGCTGGAAAAGTTGGGAAAGGCCATGTCAGGTGTTCAGGTTGGATGTTAAGGATCTCCTTCAGCCCAAAAGTTAGCTCATGGGCATCCCAGATGGAGGAACCACCATCCCACAAGCCCAAAATCATCCCTTCTGCCACAGAAGGAGCCTGCTTGGAGCTCCTGCATCACAACAGCCCTGGGGCTGCACAGCTCCCACCATGAGTCCATTTTATTCCAGGAATGGAAGGATTTTAGCAGCTCTTTTTAGGTGTTCTTGGTCCAGATGGCTCTTTGGTGACATCCCAGCCATGCATGTCTCTGTGAGGAAGGAGGAAGGGAGCAAAGGGAAGACTGTGGTGGGGGATGGACCATTTTTAATTGAAGATCATTAAAAAATAAGGAATAATAAATTTTAAAAGTTGCTGGGGTTTTATCAAAGCTCTCAGGCCCTCTCAAAGGCCTGGGCAGGAGATGGGTGAGTTCCTGAGCCCAGTCCCTCCACCCTTTCCTGCTCCACATCTTCAGGACCTGTGTTCCAGGCAGGCCAGGAGCAGTTTCCAGCCTTTTTAGCACTTCAGGATGATCCTTTTTCAACCCAGAAGGTTGACAACTCTGCTTGTTGTAAACTGAAACTCAACAAAAAAACCCCAAAAATTAGGTTTGGCTTATGAAATTTGGGGTTGGTTTTGCCATTTTTAAATGTATTTGGGAACTGGACATGCCTAAGTTGCAAAACAAAAAGACAAAAAGAGCCAGACAGTGATTTTTTTTAATTTTGAAACTTGTCAAAACAAGCCAGATTTGATCATTATGACCAATTTTTTTTCCTTTTTTTTTTTTTGCAAATTGAGAAATGCATCCAGAACAGTCTTTTCCCACAAAACCTTTCATTTTCCAAATAGAAAACGAGGCAAAAAAAAAAAAAAAATCAATCACACTTTTTCTGCTCACAGAGTTGGAACGGGCAGCAGAGGATTGGGAGAGAATAGCAATTTGTAAGGAATTCCAACCAGCTCTCCTTAAAATAGCATCCAGCCAGTTTCTCCAGGGCAGGAGGCTGGGTGGCTCCGTGGTGGAACAGGCTGGAGCGAATCCTGGCTGAGCAGGCCAGGATAACACCTTGGGAATGCAGGGACACCTTCCCCGTGGGAATCAGAGCTGCTGATGCCTGGGAGGAATTCCTGGGGATCCCCAGCCGTGCCTCTGATGGAGGTTTGGTTTGGTTTTCTGTTCTAACCCAAACTGAATCCAGCTCCTCCGAGCCTCATGTTCGAGCCTCAGGATGCCTTCAAAAGGGAAACGCTCCCATCTGAGCACTGGGGTGGAAATTGGGAACAAATTCCATGTGCTGGTCCTTGAGGGAGCCAACGCCGTGTTCAGGAGGGATGTGGGAAGGGAGAGCAGGAGGAGACCCCAGCCCCTCATGCTCTTCTCCCTCTGGAGCGTGCCCGAGCTGGGGCTCCCTGCCTTGTGCTTGGTGTCCCAGGGCCTTGGGGGCACCTTGGGGACCTCGGGGGGACCCGTGGGACCCGACCCCCGCAGTGCCCAGGCTGCCGGTGCCCGAACCCTTCTCAAGTGCTTGTGCCATGTGGGTGGTGACAGCTCGGCCCAACCCCAACGAGGTCCTGTAACAGTGCGTGGTGGTGAAACACAAACCAACATTGCTGAAGTCAAAGTATCCTTTCTAATCCCCCGGCCCGGTTTCTCTTTCTTTCCAGCTTTTCCTCCTCCGCCTCCTGGACCCTCCCTCTGTTCCCACCCCCCCTTCTGTTTCTCTTTCTCCCTTCTGTCATAAGAAAGTGACTGTGTCCTCGAGGGGACAGTTTTCTTATGCCATTTTATACACTGTGCTTCATGTTTAGAACTTTTTTGCACTAGTTCCTATTACATTTATTTTCCAAACTGGTTTGACAAAAAACAAACAAAAAAAACCCAACAAAAACACAATCCCATGCTATAATTCAGTTGTATTAAAATATTATCCTACTACTCTCTGTGTTCAATAGTCTCTGTACCTGTAATGCTTTCAGTTCTGTTGTATTTTGGGGCCGAGGTTTTCTCTGCTCCTTGTTTAACCCAGTAAAGAAATAAAATGTTAAGAATTGATGATAACTCCTCCTCCCTGTCTCTGCTGTGTCACTGGGGCCACCAGGGTCCCACGGGGACGGGCTCCCCCCAGAACCTGCTCTAAACCCCAGCCACTGTCCCATGGGGGTTGTTTTCCTGCCAAATCCAATCCCAACTGGAGGCCAGAGAGGCGGGATGGAGGGACAATAACCCTGCCTTAACTGAATTTGATTTCGTAACCTTTCTTTATATTCTTTTGTTTCTTGCTTTCACATTTCTTGCCACGGGGCTCACCTCAGAACAATAGGGGCGAAGGCTGTCACCAAGAGATTCATCAGACAATAATGACTCAACCAGGGTATCCAAATTTTGCCCAGCTGAAGTCCACACCCACACATAATCTGGAATTAATTCCTCTGGACAACAGAGCTCGGCATGGAACAGAGCGAGGACACCGCGCTCCAAATTGAGCGCTGTGTGCCAGGCTGGGAAAGGCCACGGGATAAAGCTCTGGAGTTACACTGTGGCCATCCCCATCCCGAGCTGGAAACCCTCTGTGGGGAAAGAAAACCAGGATAAGGGGAAGAAATTGAATGGGAATGGAAATAAATGTTTTAAAAAAAACAGATTGGTGCAGGAGGCAAATGGGGGAGGCACCAGCTGTACTGGAGAACCAAGGCAGAGAGTTGGGGGTGCAGGAGGGGGAATTTAGGGGGCTGGTGGGTCACAGTGAGAGGGGCTGGGGGTGATGATGAGGGGCCTGCACCTCCCAGTGTGGGCAGCAGGAAGGGGAGGGTCTGTCTCCCTGCCCTGCTCAGGTGAGACCGCACTCTGGAACCCCAAACTCAGAGCCTCAAACTCTGGAACCCCAAAATCAGAAGGACCTGGAGCTGCTGGAGCGAGTCCAGAGGAGCTCACAGAGCTGTTCCAAGGGCTGGAGTCCATCTGGGACCAGGTTGGGAGAGCTGGGGGTGTTCACCTGGAGAAGAGAAGGCTCCAGGGAGACCCCAGAGCCCCTTCCAGTGCCTCAGGGGGCTCCAGGAGAGCTGGAGAGGGACTTGGGACAAGGGATGGAGGGACAGGACACAGGGAATGGCTTCCCACTGCCAGAGGGCAGGGATGGATGGGATATTGGGAAGGAATTCCTGGCTGTGAGGGTGGTGAGGCCCTAGCACAGGGTGCCCAGAGAGGGTGGAAGAGGTGTTTGTCCCCCCAGACAGGAAAGCACCCACTGGAGCCTGTCCCCAGGAAGCCTCAGGTTGTCCTGCTGCAGGGAATTACAGCAGCCCAGGGGATTCCCAGTTCCAGAGTGATTCCTCCTGGGTGTGCCCTAAACTGCCCCAGTTTCAGAGCTCTGGGCCTCAGCTGAGCTTTAGGAACTACATAAAAGGGTCCAGCAAGGGCCTGGGCTGCTGAACAGTGTTGGGATGCAGCATCAGCCTTTTCAGGAGGGTGTTTGGGATCTTTTCCTTTGGGAGTGCTGCTTGCAAGATGTGTCCTGGTAATCCTGCTGCTATCTCTCCTTCTCCTGGGTGCCTGGGGAGCAGTGATGCCACTCCTGAGCTCCCAGGGAAGGGTTTTGGTGGCCACGTGCTGCCCAAACTGCTGCAGCAGCTGCAAATCCACCCAGAAACTGCTGATTCCCAAGGATTTGATTAGGGGGGGATTTGAGTTAAGTGGATGTGAATTTTCATGGCTATAGGGCTGTGCACATCAAAGCTGGGAGGCAGCGTGGGGCCGGGGAGAAGTTTCTCAGCTGTAAATTTGCCTCGTGACTCCATAAAAATTGCGATGGGCAGCATGGAAAGAATTCTGCTGGAAAGAGCCTGGAAAATGCTGCACCCCCGAGAAAACAACACAAAGGGCTGCAGACCCAAATCAAAGTCCAGGCCTGGGAATGTTTTGAGGTGTGAGATGGGACACTCCAGATGCTGAAGTCCTGGGTGGGGTCTGGGTTTTGAACTTCAGCCCTTCTTGGATGTGGATTAGGAATTCTTCTTTTATGTCTTTATTTATAGTTTAATAGATGGCACACAAGCTCCTGCTTTCTGGGTTATCAAAAAAGGAAAAGGACCATTTTCAAATGTGTATTTCTGAGCAGCTTCAGACCTCCTGCAGCTTCTCCATTTTCCCTGAGCAGAGGAGAGCTTGGGCTTCATGGAAATACAGAAACAGGGTTCTAAAAACGTCCTTCAGATCCTTGTTTTTCACACCAACACTTGACCATGGGAGATGAAGAATCCTGAAGAGAGGATTCCTCCTCTCAGGAATGCAGTTTCAGGGTGTTTTCCACCTACCAGGAAACTCCAGGATGATTTCAGGCCTTTGCAAGTCTGGACATTCTGGATACATTCCAACTGGAGCTCCTGATATTGGTGAGTTCTGCATATATTTTTCTGGCATCAATCAGGTTTTTTGGGTGTGTTTGTGGCTTTTGTGACTTGACAATGTGATGCCACCTCAGCCAACTGATGAAAATCCTGGAGTGAGGAGTTGACGTTATTAATGATTGTCATTTTCCACATTTTTTGCCTGAAGGACTCCTTTGTTCTCTTCTTTTTGTCTCAAAATCTGTGTTAAGTAACAGCTTACAATTAATTTTTCATTCCAGCCCCCTTTGCCCCAGCAGAGCCTGGAGGGGCTATGGAAGGTGGGTTTGTATGGATTTCCTTGGATGCTGTGAGCCAGATGGGTTTTACTGGGTGATTTCTTTCTCCCTTGTTCTGCTTTCCCTGGTTTCTCCTTTGGATCATGGCCCTGGATCTGTCTTGGCACCTGAGAAAGATCAAGGTTTCATTGTTGTGTTTTTCCCACTGAAAAATCCATGTTGTGATTAATTCAACTTTAATTGCAGTGAATTGATGGGCAAGAGCTGGGGAGGATTTGGTTTATTGGGTTTGCTGCCTCCACCTCCTCCTGGTCTCCTGCTTACCCTTCACACTCACAGTGTCACCTTCCCCAGGGCTCACGGTCAGCTCTGATCTCTGCTCTCTGTGACCAGGGACAGCACCCAAAGAATGGCTGGAGCTGTGTCAGGGCAGGTTCAGGCTGGATTTAGGGAAAGGTTCTTCCCCCAGAGGGTGTTGGGCACTACCCAGGCTCCCCAGGGAATGGGCACTCCCCAGATCTGAGTTTGGACAACTCTCCCAGGCACAGGGTGGGATTGTTGGGGTGTCTGTGCAGGGCCAGGGCTTGGACTGGATGATCCTGTGGGTCCCTTCCAGCTCAGGAAATCCTGGGATTCTGTGACTCTTCTTCCTCCAGTCTCAGCATCTTCCTACCACCCTCTTCTCTCCCTCAGCTGTGTTGCTTGATCTTTTCTCCAAAACTCATTGACTTTGGGGGTTTTTAAATAGAATTATTTGGGTTGGGATCTTTGGGTCATTTCTACCCCACTCTTGTTCCTTGCAGAATGGGTTCTGTCTCCCCCAGATCCCTTCCCTGGGCTCAGAGCCCAGCCCAGGTGAATAACCAGCCCCAGGTAAGCCCAGCACAGGCTTGGAGCAAAGCTTCGCTGCCAGGAGATCCCCTGACATGTTTGTACTCATAAACTTGTCAACATTTGGCTTTTTTGTCCCTCTTGGGGGAAATTGCTGCCGTTCCTCACCCCATGTCAGCTCCCAGGCCGCGTTGGGAACGGTGCTAAAACCCCTGCTGTGGGTGAGGCTCCGGTGGGAGCTGTCACTACCTCGGGGTCAGGAAGCCAACGGGAACCTCTGTTCCATAAACTGTGAGTTTTTCATAAAAGCCTTTCTAATTTGTACCAAAGAGACTCCAGCACACCCTTGGGACTGGTAAAAATAATAATAGTTTGAGTGGTGGAAGACTGTGAATTTGAAACAGAAGGTTGTGAGATCCACGAGAATTACCCAAAACATCAACGTTGGACATCAATTAATGTAATTTAGATATACAATGAGATAGCAAAGATTCCCACAAAGAACTGTCAGCTCTTACCTCTTCAGATCTCGGTGAGATAAAGCAGATGTTTCCATCCCATTGATCCGGAGGAATCGGCCCTTCCATCCCAGAGCGTGCTGCCTCCAATCGCCCAGGAATTATTCCTCACCAAAATTACAGGGTTTGCTATTTTTCAATCATTTTTTTATTCATTCTGAGATGAAATGCACATGTTCCTATCAGCAGGTTTAGCTTAGGAACACTGCGTTCCCAAAGCCAGGAGTCTTCTCATGGAGGAGAGGAGAAGGCAAATGGCACTCGGAGCTGGAGCTGTTCCCTCTGGAAAGGTCCCTTTGTAACACCCAATTTAATCTTTACTATTCCATCCCCAACAAATGGCTCCTGCCCCTTCCCAAATCCCCTCAGCCAGGCTCACATGGAGTGCTTTATCCTGCCTTGATCTCACACGGGCTCCGCAGAGGAAATTGCTGCTTTAGGGCTGTGTTCTGGAGGATATTCTGTCTGAGCCTTGTGATCTTTCTCCTCACTTAAATCCACAAGTGCTGGCATGCTGGGAAGAACAAACACGTGGGGTTTTCCTTCCCTGGTTATTGCTGTCATCTCACATTAACAATCCCAAGGCTGGAAATCGCTGAAATCCTGGGTCACCTGGAAACTAAGCCCCGGATGTGGGGTCCTGTATCTGGATCAGGGCCTGGGCATGCAGTTTCCAATCATTGTGAGCAGAAAAAGACACTTCCATATGTTCTCCTTATGACTGTTCCTGCTTTGATATGAATTCCTTGGATTTACCCTTTTTAAAGCCAGGGCTTCAGTTCTTAATGCTGGACTCGCCCTGCCTTACCCAAAATGCTTGAAAGTTTGAGTTTAGGCCAGAACTGAGCTTTGGAAAAGGGCCTGGAGTGGCAGGAAAAGGGGGAATGGCTTCAACCTGGCAGAGGGAAGAGTAAGATATAATTTTGGGAAGAAATTCTCCCCTGGCACAGGGTGCCCAGAGAAGCTGTGGCTGCCTCTGGATCCCTGGCAGTGCCCAAGGCCAGGTTGGACAGGGCTTGGAGCAACCTGGGACAGTGGAAACTGTCCCTGCCTGTGACAGGAGGTGGGATGGGATGAGTTTTAAGGTCCCTTCCCACCCAAACCATCCTGGGATTCTATACTGGGGCTGGATCTGTGGCCCTGCTCCACCTGCAAAGGATTTTAGTCACTTTACATTTGTCCCTTTTAATGCAGAAATTGCATCTTTAGGCTCAAATCATTACCCATGGAATTTACATCTCTAAAGACAGAGAAGCAAAAGCCAAAGAGGCTGAAACGGGCATGTGGGCCACAAACCTGTGGCAGGGGATTCCCAGGAGCTCTCCTGTCAGAATTCCCCCTGCCTGGAAAAGACACCAGTGGTGGCACTGAGGTTCCAGTTTCCTATGCCCACAACACAGTGCTAATCCCACGCACTTCTGGCAGTGGGAAGCTGTTCCCTGTGTCCTGTCACTCCATCCCTTGTCCAAAATCCCTTTCCAGCTCTCCTGGAGTCTCTTTAGGCACTGGAAGGGGTTCTCAGGGTGTGGCAAAGCTGCTGCAAACCCTTGTGCTGTGAGAGCAGTCATGGTTTGGGTGGGGAGGGTTCTGTTTGAGGAGTTTCCCACCTGGACAGGGTGTGGCTCTGTGGGGTGGAACCCTTTCCCTAAGGAGCCCCAAATCCAGAGCTGTGCTCCCGGGGGCGGCCTGGAAAAGCACAGAATCCATGAAGCTGGAAAAGACCTCAGAGATCATTGAGTCCAACCTGGGGCCCAGCAAGACCATGGCTCCAGGCAGGCTGGAGAAACCCTTGCCAAGGGGCAGGGAGAGCAGCCTGCTGGCTGTGGTCCCTGGTCAGGCTCAGCATTAAGGGTGCAGCTCACTGCTTTCCCTTCTCCTCCTTTTCCCTGCCTTTTGGTGAGCGATCCGAGGGGCAGAGCGGGCTCTGGGCTCTCTGGCAGAGCATCTTTCATGTAGCACGTCTGCTCCTCGAGGCACAGATCGTATCCTCTTTCCCTGGCACCAGCACAGCCCCAAAGTGGCACCCCCAGCACAATGCCTTGGCCGGCTCCGGCGCTGACCCGGGATGTGGGAGCCGAGGGGTCGGGATGAGGGGGCCAGGAGGCACCGGGGAGGTTGAATAACGTGGTGTGGAATATCATTGTTCCAGCCAGGATGAGTAAGAGCACAGCTGAGCCTGGTCACCGACGGCACTGCCACGATTCCGGGGGAGGCAGGGGCTCGGAGACGGCTGCACAGTTGAAAATCAAGACAATGAGTCTATAAAAGTTTAAGAACTGAATAGATCCCGAACATTTGGTTCTCATTATCACCAAATAACATATAAATAAACATACAACAGAACCAAGAGCAGCATCTTCCTCACCCCCTCTGCAAGAAGTTGTGTTTAGGCTGAACTCGGCCTCCTTGGCCAAACCTCCTCCTGTGTGCTCCGGGATGGAATCATGGGGCTGCCAGGCCTCATCTTCCCTCAAAACACAGCAAAGCCTGATCCAGGCAGGAAAGTGAGGTGTCAGTGCTGCTGCTCCTTAAAAGTCAGCAGTGCAGGGGGAAATGTGAAAATAAGCCCAGCAAGAGTCAATACAGCTTTTTTTTTTCCCTTGTTATAAAAAGCCCATCCCACCCCGTGCCATGGGCAGGGACACCTTCCTCTGTCCCAGGTTGGTCCAAGCTCCATCCATCCTGGCCTTGGGCACCTCCAGGGATGGAGCAGCCACAGCTTCTCTGAGCAACTTAGTGTTCATTGTGAGAATTTGTGGGGGAAGATGAGAGGGAGAGATGAACGATCAGAGACACTGTGCTGTCCTGAGAGGCAAAGTTTTGGAAGAGTCCCTGGCAGAGCTAGGAAAAAAAAAAGCCATGAATGTGATTCTTTAGTACACCTTGCTCTCCTGAGATGAGCATGTTGCTCAATCCCTACCCCTATGGAAGCAGTTGGACACAATTACCTTTCCTGCATGGACAGAGCTCACAGTTACTGAAAAAACACTCCTAAGCAAAGCAGATTGCATGGAACATCTTAGATCTCACTGGGGAAGAATTGAAACTGCAGTGCTGAATGGAGGCTCCATAAAATCAGGATTCTCCTTCCTAAGGGCTTGTAAACGCCCGTGGATGTGCAGTTGGAGTGCCAGGATTTCAGGTTTTAGGAGATTTTATTGTACTCATGTTGTTGAGAACATCACTGAGAGAGCAAGGGATGGCTTTCCTCAAAAGAAAGTCAGGAATTCCAAAGCTTTTAGGTCACACATGTTAAACTGACTCTGCAGCCGCTGCAGGAATTGCAGCTGCTGCCAAAATGTAAATGGGAAATGGGCTCAAAGCTGCTTTACATCACTCAAAGATTCCCTGATCTGTGGAATTCACATGGAGAGGGGCACTCAGACCTGCCACCTGTGCTGTGCAGAGCTGTACCCCTTCCAAAGGGAAGGGAGATCTCCTAAGCTGCAGCAGCTTCCTCCCACCTGTGGTTAAATCCTGCTGGGATGAGAAGGCAATGCTGGAAAAAACCCAGCAAGTTTGGGAATTGAGAGAAAAAGTCATTCCAGACATGTCCCCTGTGTGTTCTCCTCCTCTGCAGCCTCTGCCCACCCTCCCCAGGACCCTCTCAACCCCTTTATTTTCCCATCCAGAGCATCAGGGATCCCTGTCCCTTCTGCCCCTTCCCCACCCTCTGGTTCCTGCTTCTCCTGGACCAGGACTCTTGGAGCACAGGCAGGAGACAAAAAAACAGCTTAAACCTGTGAGGTTCTTCATCCATGTAATGAAGTTTTTCAGGGATGGCAGAGGAAGAGGAGGGAATGCTCAGAAGAAGAGGAATTAAAACAAAATCCTGGAGAAAGTGAATCCATGAGCTGTGGGGCTCGATTGGTCTGGGTGTGAGGATCCCACTTATTAATTATGTTTTAATTCCATCACCACATGGGATTCCTTTTTAATTAGTGGGATGCTGGTCAGCTCTAGGAGGCAGAAATCCCTCAGTCTGAGGATTTGGCCTAAATCCCTGATGAGATCAAGGCAGGAATGGAAAGCTCACATCTTCCCCCTGACCCAGCCCCAGGATGACCTGACCTCTAAAATTCACCTTCAAAGTAACCTAAATGACTCTGGAATATGGGATGAGGCTGCTGCAAGTGTGGGTAGGTCCATGTAGGATTGGGGTTGGGATTTTCCTCTTGAAAAACAGGATTTTGGTGGTGCAGGAGTTGGTCTTGATGATCCTTGTGGGTC
>VYZP01080992.1:0-19537 GCA_013400635.1 Hypocryptadius cinnamomeus | reverse complement strand
TTTCAGATTGGTGAAAGAGTGTTGTTATCTGTATTGAAAGAGTATTGTTCATTTTGTGTGCTGGGGGTGTTTCGCCTGTTAAATAAACAGGTTCTTTCCACTTCTCTCAGAGGAATCCTTCCCGAACCAGTGGTGGGGAGGGGCCGTGTGGGTTTGCTTTCTGGGGGGCCCCTTTGGAGGTTTTCTCCAAATTTGCCCTAGTCCAGGACAATACTCCTGGAAACTCTGCAATTCCACGTGCCTGCCATCTGCTTCAGGCTTTTTGGTGGTGGTGCTGTACCCATGTGAGAACAACTGCACACAACTCATCCTCAGAGTTGTGTCAAATGCTGCTTTCCTTCCAGTCTAGAAGGAGGAACTGTGGGAAGGGTGTGGAGATCTTCCCTTTCCTAGTTTCTGAGACTTTTGAAAAAATATCTTTTCTGTAATGACCACAACAAAATGCTCTTTTTCTTCTCTTTTATACATACTTTAAAGCACACCCCTTGCCCTGATCTTTCTTTGGAGCATGCAGTTTGTTCCTATTACTCTTTGCTGCTGTTAGTATTGATCACTATAGTGTTTTTTAAGTTTCCTTGTTCCAGTAGGTGGAAAAAACCCACCACTTCTCTGACCTTTAGAAATGCTTTTCTTAGCTATCAGCATAACTCAATGTGCAAGATGTAAAAAGGGGTGGAAGAAGATATATCTGTGCTGGTTTGTAAAAGTGGGGTCAAGTGGGTGGAGGAAAGAAATTATACGAATAGAGAGGTGTGAATTTATCTTCTTTATGCTGTTTGTTGTGTGCATCCCATCCTGTCTCTTGGCCTGCACAGGAACAGGCAGGACCACACTTACCCAACAGGGTGCCATTAGCACTAGAATACTCTCTGAAAACTTTAATTACCCTAATTACTTCAACCCAAGCTGCCAAACAGAGTTCTATAACTGCAGGATTTTTGTCTAACTTAATTTGCTTTACTTTTAAAATCACCCCTAAGCCACCCCAAAATGTCATTAGTTAAAAATGTGATTTTTCTGTGTTTGGCACCAAAATGGAGGAAGGCATTTTGTCACTTGCAGGTGTTTTGGAGCTTCCCTGTGGTACCTTCCATTACATCACTCACCAGGAAACTGCACATTTCCACAGCAAAAGGCTACAGCAGTGTCAGTGCTGAAGCAGAATGAGAGGGCAAGGAAGAAACAGATTTCTTTTTAAACTTCTGTATAGCTCAACTGGCTAAAATGGCTTTAGAAAAAAAATGCAGACAATTTCCCTTCCTTATGAGGCTGAGTCAGAGGAATTGCTAAGAGAATTAGTCTGAAAATTCAGAATTGAAATTACAAATTGAATAAAATATGTCCTGGAGACTTCACAATGGAAATATTGTCCTATAAGTGCTAATAACATATTTACCACTGCTTTCTATCCAGGCCAAAGAAGAGTGAAGGGAGAAAAAAAAGAGTGGGAATAGAAAGCTAAACACTTCAGTGTGATGCAATATTGTGATGTCTCTCTTAGCTGCCAACAAAAGCAACACTTTGAGTTTTGGCTGATAATTCAGCTGGGAGATTTTTAAAGCCATTTACTGATTAGCAGAACAACTGTAACATAAATAGCAGCACAGACTAAGCAGAACAATAGAGGGAGAAAACACAACACCTGAAGAAGAAAACTCTGTGCACCTCACTGGCAGCCAGTTAAGTGTCTGGAGTACAGCATTCTGTCCCTTACCTTTGCAGCCACCTCAGCCAAGAAACACAAACACAAGCTTCAGGAAAATGAGACAAGACATGAACTGGGCAGATCATTCACATCCCATCTTTTCTGGGGTTGCTTGGAAGTGGACCTTTCTCTGTCTCCTGAGCTGATGTTGCAAAGCAGCAAGGCTGTTGTTAGTGTGTTGTTGTTACCGTTTTGTGATGTCTCATCATTACAGGCTTGCAATGCCTCACATGTATTTTGAGATCTGCTTTCTGTATTTATTAATTTATACCTGTGGTTTTTTGCTCACATCATCCTCATCCTTGATCATACCTACAAACAGGTAGTGTCCCCATGGGTCCCTGGCTTGGCTGGCTCAAAGTCTTCAGGTGCAATTTGTGAGAAATGCTTTTGTGGAGAAAACCCATCCTGCATGGCAGGGGAGGAGGGAAGAAAGAAAATACAATATATTTCCTCTATTGTTGCTGCTGCAACCCATTGATCATTGTTAATATAAGTAATTTAGTTTCCCTTTAATAAGTTGACAGTGTCCAGAACACAAGGTGTGTTTATAATAAACTTGGAGATGCTGAAGACATGAGGGACTTAGTGGTCTCTAAGACTGTCTCTTGAGAGAGCATTCCTAACAATCCATTATTCTTTCCAGGCATTTGTAACAGCTAGTGAGCCTTAAAAATGCTCTACCTTAAAAAAAAGGTCTGTGATATTTTCTTTACTTTCCTTCCTAGAGGTAAAAGTGGCAATAGGAGACCCAGGCCGCTTTCAGCTCATGCCTAATATAGGAAAAATCAGACATCTCCAGAGGTTTCACCAGAGCAGTTTTCTCTCAGCTCTAATCAGTAAGAATGAGAAAAGAAGATATTTGTAGTTGCCGGCTGGGTCCATAATTTTTCTTTGTTAGTGGACTACAATATCTGTGTTCATAGCACAAGAATGCAGCCAACAGAGCCTAGACATACCATATATTTCTGGGGTTTAGCAACCCATAAAAGTGGAGCGTAGCATCTGATTTATCACAGCAAATGGCTCCAACTGTTCTCAGGAACATATTTTTTTCATCAAACGAGGTGTTTCCTAGTTTAAGTCTTGATTTGAATCTCCTTGCCCAGGGATATCTTTACAGAACTACTTATAAAATATTATCCACTTCATAAATGCATCTTGAATGCTTTGTTCATGCAGTGACTCTCTCAAAATCATTGTTTCTTCTCAAAGGAAACTAGCAGGATCATAAGTAATTGCTGGATTATCAAATAATGCACAACCTCATTTTCTGGCCTATGCAAGTTATTGGAGTTTCATAAATGCTCAGTCACGTGCATTATTCTACTGTACTGACCTGAAGAGACCACCAAGGAGAAGGTAAATGACCCATAGAGGTACAGAAATACAATTACATTCCTGAATTATCTGGCACTTCACTTTCTTACTGCCTGTGGTGCTGCTTCTCTCCTGTGTGAATGCAAGGGATGCCTGGGCCCTGTGTCCCACAACATATTGATAAGAGAATGATGACAAGCAATGATGTTATAAATACCTGACATTTATCTTGGCCTGGTTTTAAATAGTGGAGTCAACCTTTACTCATCTGCAACCATCCAGCACAGCTGTTTTATGGTCCCTCCCTTCTTCCTCTCCCACCAACTTTCTTTTTTTGCCTCTGAAGCCTAAATCCTGATATGACACAGAGATGAAAAATCTTCAGGCTGGTCTCCATCAGAAAAAAATTCTACTGGTGTTCATAGGCCTTCATAAATCACTGGACAGCCTTCTTCCTTCCAGAAAGGAAATCGAAAGAGGAGTGTGACAGATACATATTTTGGATTGTTTAATACTTAGTTTTAACCAATAGGTGAATGCACTGGAAAGACAAGGCAGAGATACCTTAGAGGGATTCTTTTTCCTCAGGTTTGGAAATGCTGGTTTGACAAAACCGAATTTTTTTACTGGTACATATGGCTTTCATTTAAAATATTTGCAAAATATGTTGAAATATTCCATTCTTACCTTTTTGCTACAGCTTTTCTATTACACTGTTATTTTACATAAATGCAAAATGGAGTCTAATTTAAGGAGCCCAAAGGAAAAAAAAATTACTTTAGTGTTTGAATGTTTGCCCCCATGAAAAAAAATAAAATCAGTGCAAGTCACTTTAATTTATGATTCAGAATGAAACCAAATTTTGAAATCCTGCAGCTTTCCTGAGGATGAGATTTCTGGTTTCTGACTGCCCCTAGTTCTGGGCTGATCATGGCACAGAAATGGGACTGACGTGGTGCAACACACGACATGGCCCGAGCTCTCTGCTCTGTACTACACCATCCAAGTGCCACAAAAGCTTCATTCAGCAGCATCCTTGGAAAACTTCTTTTTAACCCATTTTAGTTGCTTTTCCTTTTTTAATTTACTGTTGGTAGGACTTTTTTCCTTTTATTTTCCCCTCTTTTTCTCTTCCAGGGACTTTTTTCATAGTCTTGTCTTGCTTTTTCTTTTTTCTCTCTTAAATGGTTTGGTGAGTGTGATGCTCTCTGTTGTGAGTCCATATGTAGGTTGAAGAATGAGGAGAGATGCTTTGCCCTTGCCTAGGGGTGGCTAAACTGCCTGAAATTTCTTCCTGGGAGACTTACTTGCATCTCTGCAGGAAGGTGTGAACATGGATGATATATGACTAAGCTATTTCATGGCTTATGACTTTTATCAGCATGTAAATGAAAGACAGTGAGTGTCTCTTTCAAACATTCACAGTGAAAGAGTTCATTTGGACACATTATCAAAAAATAAGCAATGAGAAAGAGATGGGAACACGGCAGAGAGAGGCAGAGGCTGGGATGTGACCAGCGTAGGAATGAGTCACCTGAAGCCTCACCGAGGGATGTGGTGCAGACTTTACTTTGTAACCCAAGGAAAGCAATTTACACGTTTTCAAAGCATCCATTAACTTCAGGAGACCAAATTGAAACCGTTTGAGAGGAATTTCTCTCACTGGAGATGTCCATTCTGGGCTGGTCACAAATGCCCTGCTTACAGCCAGGAGAAAGCAGTAGCTGGGCTCCAGATATTTATCTCTTGGGCTGCTTTGGATGCTCACACCAGGACAAATGCAGCTCTCAGAAATGCCTGTTCCTAGCCCCAGCCTACACAGGGAGCCAGCAGGGCTCACCCATGCCCAGCTATCAGCAGTGCAGGGTCTGGAGTTGGGTGAGAAGCTGCAGCCCCTGCCCTGCAGCATCTTGTTTGATGCTGAGTGGTTGCAAACTCCCTCACCTCAGGTGACACCTGTACAACGGGTGTTTTGGAAACAAAACCATTTTCTTGTGATCTTGTACATGGATCTTGTAAAAAAAAATTAAATCTAACAGCCCGAACTTTTTTTCCTAAGGGAAAATGTCCTCTCAGGATCGTGCTGCTTCAAGATTCTAGAATGTCAAAGCCAAATTAAAAAAAAACAACAAGAGAGAAATGTGCTATTAGGAAATCACAGACACTGTTAAGGGCCTCAACCATTGTGCTGTTCCTTTCAAAACATAATTCCTTAATCAAAAATTGCCTTGTTTTTAGAATTACAGCAAAGGACGGGTAAGATCAGCATCTAATGGAGGTGTTCAGTCTGGCAGTTTCTGTGTCTTCCAAGCTATTGTTTCTTGTATTCATGCACAGCCATAAAACTGTTACGGGTTTTAAATAAGAAACAAGAATCCCTAAAACATGATAAGGTGTCAGAACAGAGAAACAGAGGATAGAGAAAATTCAGACAACACTCCCTACCCATTCTCCCTATCTTTCCTGGAATATAAGAATCCTGAAAAGATTAAAGAGAAACTTCTTAGTTTTTAAATAGCAATCCAGTGCCCTAATGTGCATCCCAGGCCAAATTCAGCCCTCACTTAAGTGACTGGAACATTCATGAAGTCAGGAAATTCATGGAGTCCGGCCTATGCCTGAATGTGGCTTCCTGTATTAAATGGAGGGGCTCATTTGGTTTTTTTTTTCCCTAGGAGTGAAAATACAGTTTACAACCAGGATGTGATACATCCCTTCACAAATAAGAAACAAATTCCCTGCAACAGAAGCTCAGCCTCACCAAACTGTGCTCTGTGCAGCACTCAAAAGAAAAAGAATTAAAAGCTGCTACAGCTCTAACACAAGCTGGGATGACCACGATGTGTACCTGACTTCTGGTTTGAATTCAGCAGCCTCCTCTCTTCTAACAGAAAAACCAGATCCTGCTTCCCCAAGCATATGGTAGCAACAGATGCAATTTACATCCCAGATGGGATCTTTGTCAGGCAAGGTCCGACTATAAAATGTCACAAGAAGTCACTTTAGATCCCCATTATTGAGTGCAGACACTTAGCATTCCCTTTTGTAGCACTGTCCACAGCTTTTATTATCATTTTTATCTGTGCTGCATTAGTACCTGCAAGTTAGAGAGCACTGCAACGCCTCTGCTATCGTGCTGTGAAAAATGAAAAATGTAGGATTCCTTCAGATGCCCACGGACTGATTTAGCCACAGATGAAACCAGTTGGAGTGACACATAATGAGAAAGAATGGGACAGGAAAAACAACAGTGCATGGTTATTGCATAGCATATTTTATCACTCGGTCTCAAAGCTTGGAAAACAGGGTAAGCAAAATTATCCCTGTTTCAAAGGTGGGAAAACAGAGGCATGAGCAGGTGACTTGTCAGAGCATGCCAAAGCAGTGACAGAGCTGGCATCAAAACCCCAGTCACAGGCCAGCCCTTCACTTTCACACTGCCTCCTCCTCACATACTCGGGTCTCATTTAGAGAGATCACGTCATGCCTATGAATAGCTCAGCCACACACATGTAAATGTGGGGGCAAAACACCACACAGAATAGGCCTTTTCATCTCCTGTGCCATCATGCTTCATTGGCACTGCTGTGTAGGCAGCACAATGAAAATGCCTGCAAAATGCAGATTTTAAAGGGTACCAGAAAGGCCCCCCCTTCCACGATGAGAAAAAGCATGTGTGCACTCAGTGGGAAACTGGATATCCAGGCAAATGGGACTGGGATTTCTGGCATTGAAGAGGATGGAAACCAACAGGGCATCAAAGTAAATAAACGGACAGAAGTCTGGAATGGGAAAAGAGAATGTTTGTGCTTGATATATTTATAAGGAAGACAGAAGCAGAAAGGGACAGAGCAGGGAAGGAAATTGCTTTATCAATACACATGCATTAGATTTAATGGGTTTCATACTAGGAAAGCCAAGAGTGGGAGGATTCATATATTCCCCTCACAGTGGACTATTACAAATACCATGTTTGGCACAGCAAGTAACTCAGGCCGTGGAAATTCATCTTTCAGTGGACCTGAAAGACAGGGAGAATGGTCAGTGAGAGGCCTCCAAGGTCAAGAAGAATGGTGATCACAAAGGGAAGGGAAGGAAGATACAAAGGATGTTGATGTTTTAGCCTAGAAAGATTACTTCCACGCTAATGAATGGCTCTTATAAGCTCATCAGAGTATGTGGCTGGAATGCAGAGAGGATGAGCAATGTGCTGTGAGGTTCTTGTTTCAAAGGAAACAAGGAGAAGAACAGAGGAAGCCATTGATGAGAAGCATTAAAGGAATAAACAGAGAAGTAAAAAGAGTCCTTGGGAGGCACAGGACTGCCAAAGACACAGAAAGAAAAGGTTTCAGCAAGGGGATAAAACTGATGTCACCAAAGCCAGTAAGGAGGCTTACAACCTAAAGATATGGACTAGCTGGGAAAGAAGGGATCAACAACAGTGTACATGCCACCCACCAAAAACTGCACAAGCAGTGGACCACTGTTCATCCCATTTCACTTACCTTTGCCCAAGAGCACATGAGAGAATTTTAGTTGTGTGGCAAAAACTTTGTCTTGAAGGATCTTACCTGTTTTCACTGACCAGCCTTGCATCACATCCTTCATCCATCCTGACAGTGACACCGGTGTTAACACCACTGGCTTGACATGGCAGTGCCATGAAACCCAGATAATTGTACCATGAAAACCCAAGTGTTTCACAGCACATCACATAGCCAGTCTCTAGCCAGTAATTTGCTGCAATACTGTCCCCTTAGCAAAAATTTGCAAAATCCAGAGAACTTGGTCTGGATGAGAAAATGTTCAGTGCAACCCTTGAATTTCCTGCAGTCATTAATTTGATGTTTTTCTTTTACCTCTTCTAGTTATCCTGGTCCTTTTTAATGAGACTGTATATTAAGTCATTCTAGGCTTTACCTGTAAATTTGCATGATTTGCAAAGATTTTGATGAATGTTTTTAATAAAATTTCTTTGGTTTAGTCAGGCAGCAACTTCCCTAGTGCCAAACACCTACGCCCAGCCTGCTGTCTTTCCATTTATTCCAGTGAGCCAGGTCAAGCCCCAGTCAAAGCCTCATTCCTGGGAGGCTCCCACTGGGCTATAAAACTGATAATGACACGAGGACAGTGAGCCCAGTGCTCAGACACAATAATTGCTCAACAGTCCATAAGAGAAATAATCACAGTATACAGATAGCAGCCAGCACAGGGAGACCAGAGAGTCCAGAAAAACAAACATTGTTCTCCAAAGAAGACCTCTAGTTAACTTCTCTCTGCCTTCGTCTAGACTGGAATTAACCTTTTGAATTCAGGTAATTATTCTCTGCCCTGACTCTTGTGTGAGTGGCTTCAGAGCCACCTCCCTGCTGTCTCCAGAAACAGCAGTCCACAAGGACATTTCAGATATTAATTGGAAGGGAAATGTTTGCCAAAGGTCAGTTCAAGCAGAAGAAAAGCCCCTTTCATTGTGGCTGGGGGAAGAGCAGAAAACATAAGAATCTCAAGGGAGGCACAGCCAGCCTTTGTGATTTATTTGATAGAAGGCAGGTGAGAGTCAGTGAATCATCCCCCTCCTATATATTTTTGCCCAGCCTTTACCAACTTAACACAATTCTAGCCAGGACATAGATCACCTCAGCACAGTTTTCAAGACTCTCCCTTTTTTTCCCCTACACTTATGCACACACATGATAAATCACTCTGCTGATGACTTTGTGTGGATTAGTGCACAGGAATGTTTAAATCAATGTTTGGAGTGGCTCATCTCACCTTGCTGATGGCCAGCACCCAGTTTAATGCAAAATGGCATTCAGAGCCCAGAAGGGTAATACCCTTGTATTTCACATGAGATCACAATGCCAATTGGGATGCAGAGACTGAAGTTTAAGAAGAAAAACGATGGGAAATTACAAAGCACACACTGAAAGTCTCCTGACAGTTCAAGGCAGGTGCAGGAAATGCATCATAAATTATTTCAGCAAGGTTTTCTGCCACACTGGACATCTACCCCTTTGCTGTGTAGGTATTTTTCTACAGATCCAGACACCTCTGGCAGCTCGCATCCTGTTCCAGAATTTTTCCTCTCAGACAAATGTAGGATTGCTTTACTTTTATTTTTGTGGTTACAGACAATATATGACATAAATGGAGCATCACATTGCATTCATTATTTAAGAATGGAGGTGGGTTTTAAAAAAAAAATTTCTCAATTCAGGCCTTTGTTCTTCACTGTCTTACGTTCCTGGATCCTGGTAAGCTGGGAGATGCCTTGGGGGTTCTAGAACTGACAGAAGGGAATGGACAGATGAATTGGACAATTCTGACTGTGCTGAAAGTCTCTGAAAAACAGAATGAAGATCCTGGCCACAGGACAGTCAGCTGCCAAGCACCTCAGTGCAAAACACTGGAAGTGGCTCCAGGGTGTTCAGACAATGAGCCCAGGTTTTCAGGCAGCCATGGACTCAGAGGTTTGGGATAGGAGGGTCCCCAAAGCTGGTAGGCACTCGAGTCTATGTCCCCTCACCAGGTAAACACCTGGGTTAAAGGACACATATTCTCTTCTGTAGCCTGCTGAAAAAACTCGAAGACAAGTAAAATTTCCTGAAAAAAACTGAGCCCTACTGTGAAAAACTTGCATGGCAAAGTGTTTTGATACTGTCACAACTGCAGCTGGAAAAACTGCCCCCAGGTTTTGCAGAAGTTTTGCTGCAAAGAGTGTTCTCCTGCTTAAGCATTTGCTTAAGCGTGTCCTGTGTTTGCTTCTGCAAGCAGCCCCTGTAATACAAGCTCTCCATCTTCATCTTGCTATCAGACAACCAGGCAATCTGTGAGCAATTGCTCTCCAATAACTAGTTGAAAAAAGAGGACTGCTGGAAGGAAAGGCCCTTGCTACCTCTTTTGGAGACAGTGCAGACATTCAGTATGTAGAGGCTAATCCAGTTAAGCCATGTAAGGCAAATACTCTGCAGATTACCTTTTTAGCTACCTAGCTAACAACCTACAAGGACCTCCTTTATTTTTTTGTGCAATAGCCTTTGACACCTGTTTCTCACAGGCAGCAGTAATCTTGAGACAGGGAGTTGCTTTCAGAGGTACTGAGTGCTTAGGGTCCATGCAATTCCTGTGAATTTATTTCTCCCAAAGGTTAGGTCCCATGTCTATAAATTAACCTTGCAAGTCAGCAGGACCCTGATTATTACTACTATTATTATTATTACTTGCAATATACAGTGTTCAGAATAAACATGCTTGTGATCCTTCTTCTGTCCACCTCAGCAATGGGGAAGAGTGGGAAAATGCACTGTAGCCCTGAGCATCAGCAGTGAGCCCTGGAAAACAGCTCTGTCAGCTGCAGGGACAGGAACAAGGAACTGCTGCCTTTTTCCTACAGTCAGAGCTGAACCCCTCCAAGTGGCAATAACTGACAGCCCCCACAATTCAGGATCCATCCTGCCTTTAGAAAACTCTAATACAGGTTGGATTACTGCCCTCTCAGAACATCAGAAAAGCTTTTCCTTGGCAGACCCAGTTATTCCTGCTGTATGGACACCTAGAAGCAATTTGTGCATAGTCACTACAACAGTCTTTCAGAGGAATTTATTTAACATGCTTTCCAGAGTCCTTAATTGCAATCCTGTGAATTCTAGTTACTACCCTGAGCAAATCAACAGTCTTGCTGGGAGAATAACTATAATCCCCTGGTTTCCTTTTCCCAGGAAGACAACTAGTAAAATAGATAGTTCTGCTGTACTGCAACTTCCTATAGCTGTTTTTGATTGCACTGTCCTCCCTAGTGTTACAATAGGAATTAAACTTCTCTCTCTGGTGCAGTTTTCGGATTCTCTCCTGCTGGGAAGATGCTCTGTAATGCCCAGTGATTCACAGCTCTTATATTTCATGTCTAATGGAATTATTTCTGGATGGAATTGTTACCTTTCCTGAGAGAGAGACATTCATAAAGCTGGTAGGAGACAAATTATATACATCTTCCCCTATCTCCTCCACAGTGCTTCTCAAAATCAAGTTATTTGGCTACACTCTTAAAAGTTCCTCCCATTGCAAGAATGTGTGAGAAATATAAAGAAAAACATGGGGCATTGAAATTACACAAAACACAGGAAATTCAGGGTTACAAATGGACTTAAGAAAGACCCAGCTGTGTCACAGCACAGAGGATTAAGACAGGGGGATCTGAAAGCTCTCTCTTTTTTCTCTGTAGACCATATTATCAATAGCTCTCCATTATAGGATTATATGCCTATAAGGCATATGTATAGATCACCACATGAGGTGTGTTCTGTAATTGTTGGATTGGGAATAAGATATTTTATTGCTTGAAGTCAGTCTGAGTTTGAAGCGTTTTAGACATCCTGCCTCTGCTCCTGTCACAGGTGGCAGTGCCCCAGAGGAGCCCACAGGGCTGCTCTGCCACGAGGGAAATGCCCTGGAGAGGTGCTTGTGCCATTTCCCCTCTAGCACCCTGTCCTCAGGAATCCCCCAGAACTGCTCTGAGACTGAAGTCAGAAATCTGAGCTGTGGAGGGGATCTCATAAGCCTGCTGGTGAATCATGCAGGGATCCTGTGCTGCTGGCAGACATTTCTTTTCAATTAGTTCAATTCCCAAAGTAAGCAGATATATTTCAAGTGATATCAATTACAAACATTTCAGTCTGCCCCAGGACAAGAGCAGTGCACTATCTGTGGGGCTCTGTTCTTGGGATTTGCAGGACAGGGACAAACCTGCCCCACTGAGGCTGCCCTGGGGCAGCGGTTCAGCCCCATGGCACAGAGCAGGGGCTCTTGGGGCAGCTCAACAAGGCAGGAGGTCACAGGATGTGATCACCCATCAGTGGGACAGTGTCTTGAAGAAAACCCAAGGGCTCTGCTGTGGCTGAAGGCCATCCATGGGGAGAGCACACCCCAGACATGCAGGAGAGCCTCCAGAGCAACCAGAGCAGTGCAGATCCCATCCTTACACCACAGAGAGCACAGCAGGCTGCTCTGCCAGCAGGGCCATGTCAGGAGAGCATTCTGACACCCTCATTTCTATCCTAAGCCAAGGATTCTGTGGAGCTGCCTGTTCTTGGACTCAGTTCTGTGCGTGCACTACAATGTTTCTTATTTCAGGTGCTCAAGGTTTTCTTTCTTTGTTACCCAAACAAGAGTAACCACCAGCCACGAGCACTGTGTGTGGCAGCAGTGGCTGGCAGTGTGTCAAACACAAACCTTTGGCCCAGCAACACCCAGGCCAAGTTCACCTGGGCCCAGAATTGGGAACAGGATGGGAAAGTTGGCCTCCATTTCAGGCCACAAACAGAATTGGGTTTGTGTCACCCAAACCAGGTGTTTTAACACCACTGAGTTGGCATTACTGTGGTGAGTCTCTCCTTTACCTTCTGAAACAGGTGTCCTGCACTGGGGCTGCACAGGGGTTGTGGATCACATGGGCCAAACCTGGGGGCATGGTGGGGGTCCCACCTCTCAGGGCTGGGGCACACTCACCCCACACACCCTGAGCAGCAAGGGAGCCATGGAGTGCTCCTCCTCCAGGAGTCCAAATTGGCCAGGAGTGGGACCAGGGAGAACATTCACCTCACCTACAGATAGTGGGGGGCATGTCAGCTGAGGCTGCTGGACAGACAGAAGTCAGCCAGGTGCATTGAACTTGCTGACTGTGAGATGGAGGGGGACCTGTGAAGTCTCATGACTGCAGGGGTGGTGGGGCACTGGAAAAGGTTGTCCAGGGAACTTCTTGGTGCCCCATCCCTGGGAGAGTTCAAGGATAGGTCGGATCGGGCCTTGAACAGCCTGGCCTAGTGGAAGGTGTCCCTGCCTGAGGCAGGATGGTTGGAACAAAAGGATCTTTAAGGTCCCTGCCAATCCAGACCATTCTGTGACTCCATGATTCTATGACCTGTGTGGGTAGTTTATCTTTCTCCCTTCAATTAATATTATTTTGCACTTAAATCACTAAACATGACCTGCATTTGCCCTGCCAACTCTCCAGTACACTTCTCCAGCTATCACTGCTGTTCCTTACAGTTGGAATTAAGTTTTGGCTCAACTAAGTAAACTTTGATCAGCAAAGATTGAGGATCTTGGTGCTCGTCCCTCTTTCTAGATATATTATGCTTGTCTTGGAACCTACTTTGCATGAGTGCCAATCTCCTGAAAATAGGCCCATTAAAGAGCAACAGCATTCATTAATCCTCTAGCATATAATGCAGACCACAAGGATCTTTCCAAGGGATTTGGCAAGGGCAGGCAATGCTTTGACTGTGGTTGTGAAGGATCTGTTGTCTGAATGGAGGCCACTCAGATTTCCTGCCCCTAGAGAAAAATCCTCTACACACATACACATGGAAGAGATCATCAGTATTTACAGAGGCCACAAAGGTTTGGGATTTCTTCAAAAAGCTGGTAACAAGATTGTGTAAGAATCAAATAACCTTGCAAATAGCTGTATCCCATTAGTCATGAGAACAAATGCTGGGCTGAATGAAATGTTGATTGTGGCTTATGAAGTGTCTCAGTACACGTACCCTTGGGCAAGACCCAAAAATTCTGGGCTCTGCATTTGAAAAGCAGCTGGCTAAATAGCCATGGCAAAATAATCAAAAAAGCACTGTTTATTTTCTCAATTAACCAAGTGATTAGCCAAGAAATGGGAGACACAGAAGAAAGAAGAAACCTTTCCTTTTTTGTGAAATCTGTTTTTCAGACTTTCCACTAGTATTACACATTGCTGGAAAACAAAACTAAGCTCAATATATCTCAGCTCAGCCATGAAATCTTTCCCCAGACTGAATGATCAGTTCAGTGCACTGCTCAGACCTTCATGCAGCTCTTGTTCCTCCTTTCACAAAATTTGAAAGGCAGCAAGATAATTATGGATTGCTTACAGCTCTGTCTTATGATAGGCAAACATTAATTCAGGAGTTCTAGAGGTCTTCAGGCAACCAAGTCTTGGTGCTTCCTTGCTATTTAGTTATTCCTGTATTTCCCTTTTAGCAGCTCAGACTTTCACAGGCGACTGCTTCTGCTATCAGACAATGAGTAAATCTGCTGTGCATGGTGTCATTCCTGATGTAAGCTGGCTCAAATAAAATATTTAATTATGTTTGAGAATTTTTACTTTGTTCTCTCCTGGTTGTCCAGGCTCCCCACTCAGTCCTTCCTAAGTTACACTAATAATTTGCAAATTCTTTCCACAGGCCTCTTACCTGCTGTGGTTACTGTGCTCTCTTCCTTGTAGTACACAGGAAAAAATGCTGTTCTTGCTCCTTGAGAAAATTATAAAGAAGATTTCTGCCCCTATTTGTCTACTTCATCTCTAGTTAATGTTAGATGACTTTTGGAAGATCACACACAGATAATCAAAGAATCCCCCCAGTACTGTTAATGTGCTGCAGAACAAGTATTTACAGAATCTGGGAACTGCTAAAAAGCAGTCCTGCACTTTTCTTCCTAGGCATAGAATAGCAGTAATCCTCTACAGGCCATGAATATAGTGAGGGAGTGGTTGCCAAAGCGCTGGATTTGGGGCCATCTGTAGGATGTCCTTGCTGGCTACCAGTTTCTGCCCTCAGTGCCCCATTGGTCCTGTGTCCACGTGCTGGATCTGTGCAGATGTCTCCAAGACTCCCAGCAGTCTAAAATGATATTTAAGTACCTCTGTGCCCCTGTGGTCCCCATGGCCTCAGCTGGGATCAGAGCCAGATTTAGTACTAACTTTGAGCACCAAAGTTAGCATGAATATTCCCTCTTGGGACACAGCACAGCCTTGGTGCTGCCTGTGTGTGAGGTCTGGGTGTGCCTGCACAAGCAGGAGCACACAACAGCCCTGCAGGGAAGAGGAACAGGACAGGGGGTGTAATTATAATATTTTATGAAAATTTTTTTTGTTAAGATTTTCTGTTAAGGAGCTGAGGAGCCTCAAGAAAAAAAATGTAAACAATAACTATCTGCTGCTGTAAAATGCAACAAGTACATGTTCAATTAGTTCATGTAGATTGTTTTCACTTGATAACCAATCACAGCCACGTGTGTCGGAGCTGTGAGCAGTCAGAAAATTTTGTTGTTCATTCCTTTACTTTCCTTTCTAACCTTTTAATGAATCTTTTTCTCTCTATCCTTTTTAATATAGTTTTAATATAATAATATCATAATATAATAAACCAACCTTCTAAAACATAAAGTCAAAATTCACATCTCTTCCCATGTCCTAGCACCCCTCAAACATCACAACAAGGGGGGTCAGTCCACCCTTTGTGCCTCTGAGGAGATGGATTAGGGTGGCAGCTGCCCCCCCCAGTGCAGGGTCCTGGAGCAGGGCCAGAGCGCAGCCACGCAGATGTGTGGGGTGAGATACTGGACCAGGGGATTATTGAATGAGTCAGATGTGGGTAAGACTTGATAGACCTGAACTGACCCAGGGCTGTTCTCTGGGTCAAACAGAAGAGCAGGACTTTTGTGGAAGGAAGGTCTAGGCTATCAGGAGCCAGGCAGGAGCATCTCTGTAAAAACACAGAGAAAACAACACCCTATCCTTCAAGTACACTCAGCAACGAAAACAGCATTCCTACTGATTAAAGCATAATAAATGTAATGAAAAATGAAAAACACTGTAAGCTATTCGTTATGCTACCTGTTATGCATTTGGTTTAAGCCCTTTGAATGCTGATAAACTGTTTTTCCCTGTAGAAAATCTCCCTACATTATTGCTGTTTTCCTTATTCACCACATTTGCAGTCATCACTAGTAAATTCAAGTAATGAATTAACGAGGAGTCTGGGTGGCATCATAATGCTGTCTTGCACATTACCATAGCTACCCCACATCAATCCAAGGATGCTTAACCTGCCCAAGTGGATTAATCCTTGCAGTGCTTTTCTGCTGTATGTCAAGGCAGTGAAAGTCCCTACAGGCATAACAGAAACCCTTCAGGGCACCACATTTCAGGGTCTGTGGGGCAGAAAGTCTATTTGGTACCAATCCAATGCCTCTAGGAAGTGCCAGATCTGCTCTATGAGCTCTGTGCAGACAGTCTGCACATGTTCCATAAATCTGCCTGCTGGGATGTTTTTGGCTCCCAGCACACAGGCTGGGTATTGCACATGCAGGAGGGTGTATGAAGTTCAGCAATTCCACACAGTGGAATCCAGTGCTCAGGATATGTGAAGTCCACCCAGTATTTCTATAAAGCACCAGAACAGTTCATGGTGTGAGCAGTTTGTGCAAGACAGAGCAGGGGCTGTCATCCTTTGCTGTATGTGTTCACAGAGGAATAGAGTGAGTGAAATCACCCTCCTGGAAATGTTGGACCCTCTTACTCACACGCTGTGCCAGCAGCTCTATGCATGTGCTATAAAAATGACAAGGGGATTCAGCTGCCTGGCATCCTGCTCAGATTCCTGAGTACAAAAGCAGTCAGCAATAACCAAGATGCATGTTAGCTCTAATCAGAGCACTGAGAATCAAAAGAGGAGCAGGATTGTTAAACTGTTCACCCTGAAACATTTAACAATGCAGCTTTGGTATTATAAATGTGTGTGACTTCACTGACAGTACATTGAGCAACACCATAAAACTGATATTAATGTGGTTTTTATGAAAGGTCTAGTAAAGTGAGCTGTCTTACTCTCAGACAGCACTAAAATCAGGTCAATAAGGACATCTTCAAATTTGAGTACATGAACAGCTCACCAGGTCCAAGAGGACCAATCCTACTTCTACATATCTTGCTGAACTGGAACCTAATTCAAAAAACAGGACTTACTGCAGCCATATACAGAAATATACTGTATTCCATGCATTTTCCTCCACACACTGAACTGGGAAGTAAAACATTGATTTCTAGCACATACCCTATTCCTACATCATTGATACAGCTATGTCTCTGCTGAAGTGTAACTGTTCATTGAATTATTGAAACTCCTGTAATGTTGTAAAGGAAAATGTTAATCTTAACAAGACACACAAATGCCTACAAAACCAAGAAATCAATTGTAAACAGATAGGAAAAAAAGTATCTTTATTTTCATTTCAGTGATGTGTGGCCCTGCAGTGAACTCCAATTTGGAAAGGAACTGAATAATGTTTTGCAGCTGGTCAGAAAATGCAAACCCATTTGCAGAATTTCTTTAAATATCACAGACATTGTCCCAGTATTATGATGTGGGAAAAAAAAAAGGTGACACTATTTAGAAACAGCAAAGAAGATGCTTGTTAATGGTTAACTCAAAGCTTTACCTGAAATATTACATGCACATACCCAGATATCACAAAAATTGCAAATGCCATGAATTTATTTACTACTGAGAAGGAGTAGCTGAAATGTGTGCTGTCTTACAGTGCAAGGCAAAATGCAGCAATTTCTGCAAAGAAGCTGTATAAGTTTCATCATGTGGTGCCCCTTGTGTTTGCTTAGGAAAGAAAAAAAATAGAATATTCACTTTTTTAGCCAAAATTCTGTTTGGGGAATGAAGGTCTAGGGGAGATAGGCACAGAATGAACCAGTTCCTTCTGGCTGTCTCTCTTTGCTGCATCCAGCTCTGTGGAAACTGCTCTATTCCAATTCCACAGCAGTATCCCCCTGCACCAGCCCACAGGAATGTCATGGAGGAGGATAATGCTCACAAGTCCTCGATATTTTTGGTGTCACACAGGAGTGGGATTTGGAGGTTGGCTGGAGAACAGAAACAGGAGCCAGGGTGCCCAGGAAATGCAGACAGCCAAGCAAACTGCAGCACTGCTGTTCCACACACACTTCCCAAGATCAGCAATTTAATTTTAAGTCTGCCATATTGCTGCCTGGAATCAAAAGACAAAACTTTCCAAACAATATTAAGAGTGGTAAGATAAAAAGCAATTCTTTAATGAAAGCTTTCAGGTACACAAAAATGGCTCTGCGCACACATGATACAGGATTTCTACAATTTTTATAAAGTTAATTTATAAGTATATCTAGCAGATACATCAAATCAGAGATTAGTTGCCCCAGTAACCCACCCTTAGGTCTGTCCCTCTGGAGCTGGTCCAGGGGGTTTTTTTGTCCTGTATGTTGTTATGTCTTTCAAATTCTGGTGAAAAACAAGATGTCCTTTTTAGAAATTCCCTTCTTAAGAATAAGACTAAACAGAATTTCAAGAATGTGAAATTCTTAGCTTATTGTTCTAAGAGCAGGAAAAGCACTAGAAACTATGCAACTATATATTAAAAATCTACAAAGCTACAAATATATGAAAAAACTAAAAATCTTTAGGCATCAATATCACACAGTGCAATCCCACCACACCTACACGTAGGCTATACCATGCCTATGCTGTTGGTAGACCCAACCATTAAGGTACAACCTTGGAATGTTTTCCATGATGCTGATCCCCAAAAAGGAGGGCCAGCTTGGAGCATCCAGATGAAAAGCAGCTTCTGCAATGGTGTTTATCGTCTTGAACATTTCCAGAAGTGTAATGCAATATCATACAGCTAACTATATGGTTTTATTAAAAAAATTAGTCATTGCCTTGCTCCTTTCTGAAGAAGATCTATGTGTTTGCAGACCAGGATATTCTGCTGATGAGGAATATTTTTCTCCTGGCAGGAATCCAAGCATCAAAATGTGGGTTTTCGTAGCTGTGGTGAGTAATCTGTCAGCAGGGAGACCATGACAGCCTAGAGGAGGAAGAGAAGAAAAAAATCCAATCACATTGGAAACAGATACTCCATAAAAATAAATAAGGGGGAAATATTTTCCAGCTCTGAAGCCTTGTGTTAAAAGTTATTATCCTGACAAAAATGGTACACTTAGATTTATTTGCTTGAATTTCTTATGATGAATCAGGCAAGAGCTGAAATTCAGTTAGGATGTTCTGTATTGTAGCTGATAGATTTTCTCAGTGTGGACAAAATATATTAATGGACAACTTAGGAGCAATTCACACAAGCATTTAGATCAAATGCTGAGGCCTTTTTGGTATGTTGTGATGTATTCTCAGCTACTTCTAGGAGATGCTGTAGGTACCCAGACATCACATGGGCTGGCTTGTGGATTCCAGCATTTTCCATTAGCATCAGCGAGAGCCATGCTAGAATATGGACTCTGAAATTTATCTCACTTTAGCTATACTTTCTGTAGTGAAACATGGAAAATCCTCACTGGGGTTAGGAGTGTGCCATCCACCCCTCCTGCCCTGCCTGCACAGCCTCAGGCACAGCTGTGAAATGGCAGTGATTTAGTCAGCTAAATGAAATGTGGTGTTGCAGCAGCTCTGCTGAGCCTGTTCTCACAACAAACCCCACGCTTGCCTGGCCTTGGCAGGGCTTTACCTGCTTCTTTACCTGTCTGTGATTTCACAGCAAGGTCTGACTGCACATTGTTATTTTGGCCCAGCACTGGATTTGTGAGGGTTCTCCAGGGGCTGTGGTCCTGCTGCCTGTCCTTCCTTTCCCCTCATCACTGCCAGGTGTGGAAACCCAGGGCACCAGGGAATATTTCTCTGTCTGCTCTGGGGT
>VYZP01080985.1:0-20822 GCA_013400635.1 Hypocryptadius cinnamomeus | reverse complement strand
CCCTGGGGAGCCTGTTCAGTACCCAACCACCGTCTGGTTGAAAAACCTTTTCCTGATATTGAACCTAAATCTCCTCTGGCAGAGTTTCATGCCATTCTCTTGGGTCCTGTCACTGGTCACCACAGAGAAGAGATCAGTGCCTGCCTGTCTGCTTCCCCTCACAGGGAAACTGCAGAACTGTAATGAGGTCTTCCCTCAGTCTCCTCTTCTCCAGGCTGAACAGACCAAATGACCTCAGCTGCACCTCCTATAGCTTCCTCTCAAGGCCTTTCACCATATTCATACCTCTCCTTTAAACACTTTCTAATAGCTTTAGATCGTTCTTATATTGTCGTGCCCAAAACTGCACACAGGCCACAAGGTGAGGTTGCCCCACTGCAGAGCAGGGTGGGACAGACCTGCCCTTCATATGCAACCCATATGGAAGAACGTGTTTTCTCAAGGTCTGGGTATATAATCAGGAGAAATTCAACTACGTTTGGCCAGGAATAAATACATTTGTTCTAATCTCAAACCAAGCCTCTCTGTATGCTGCTTCATTAAGAACAGAACTGGGCTCAGTATTTGGAACTATTCAGGGCTGTAGGTGGATTGTTTCTGTATGTGTGCAATACAGAATTTTTCTGAAGTAATATTTTGCAAACAGCATCTTTTAGTGTTGGAAAATTGTGCTCTGCTGAGTTCTGTCTTCCTGTTCTATCTGTGTAGCTTGTGCACTGATAGTACTTGAGTGGTGATTAAAAGCAGTTCTTTTATTTTTACTTGCCTTAGAGGTATCATACTATTATGGATTGCTGTTGTGAACTTTTAAACTCAGGAGTATTCCTGAATAAATGTGATAAGGGATTAGGTAATCCTAGTTGCAGAATGCATTCCTTCACTGAAATAAATCACATAATTTTTCAGTTTCACTGTTACTTCTTTTTTTTTTCCAATAAATTTTTATTTAAAATTCATGTTAACTCTTAATATCTCCTACCACTCCTATTGAGCCTTCCCTTTATATTTTTATGTTTAAGATTTGACTTGATAGGTAATTTCAATGACAAGTTGTAGGAAAAATGTTACATCGCATAATCAGAAAAAATACTTGGGGAAATCTAGGGGGTAACAAAAATTGGTTACGCAGTGCAGTTCAGAGTACATAATATTGTCACAAACCTTTATATGACTTAAAGATGCCAACATAGTCTAACGTTATGTTGTGTTGCAGTTTTATTTGAATGCATGAAGTAGTATGCTTGCAAAGGAAATCAACCTCCATTTGAGCTTCATTGTTGCTCTTTATATTCCTAAAATCACTGTTTAAAAATGTATTGATTATATCCAAGTAATTTGCCCTTTAAAGATGATGAAGATAATAGAAATATGAGTTGGAAGCTGGGGTCTTCTAAGAGTGCATATATGTATAGTGTTAAATTTAAACAATTACCCATACCTGGATGATCATGGTAGGCCGCTTCCAACTCAACTATTTTCTATTCTAATGAAACTGTATGCTTCCTGTGTGTTTGATGCTTTCTGTGTCTTCGATGCTTTCTCCTTGACTTCAGCATTTATCACCTGCAAAGACATTGTCTGTATTTAGTGAATAAAGATGTTGTCTACAAAGCTTCAAATGTGTCCTCTTCCAGGGCCCACTCCAGTGTATTTGCATTATGTTTATATTTAACTGGATTACTCTTGTACCACAATGCTCTGTGGTACAAGACACCAGCTATACGAAAAGCCAGACAAATGTAGAGTGACCACACAATCCCTGTCTCAAAGAGCATGTAATCTTTAATAGGAGACAGCAACAGCCAGGTACCAGGGAGCATAACAAGTGATGTCATAGCCAGAGAGGTGATAGTGTAGCCCAGAGTAGCTAAGCTTTCTTGCCTTCATTCAACAGTCCAGTTCTCACATCCCCCAGCTGTGGCAGTGCTCGTGGACTGTACTGCCTTCTGCACATTGTGTATTAAATAGAGGTGGAAGGCCAAATTAATTTTTGGTAGAACTTGGATGTTACAGTAGAATATGAGGATGAAGGACCAAATTCAGTTTTAGGCATTTCATTATGCTGACATCCCTTCCTCAACGGTAGATTTTAATTGTGTGCTGGGCTTTTCATTGCATGCTGAATAGATTTAACGTAATGTAATGTTACTGTTGTGTTTGTTTGAAAGTGAAGAAATTTGGGGTTATGATCATGGTATTTCTTAATGGTAGGGAACAAAAGTCAGATGCTTACCAGATTTCAAGCATTAGTTGAAATGCATACTGTGTGCTTAAATTAAAGATGTAGTGTCTTTCATTTCTGCCCACAGATTTTGTTCATCTTGAGCTACTATAGCTCCTGATGCTTAGGAAATGACCATATGTTTATTTTGTTGTCTTAGACCTATAATTGAAAAATGTAACCTTATCCCCTAATTAAAGGCAACTGTCATGGCATTCTGGCATTTAAAGTCTAACTCTTTAATATTAACTGTGCTAAAGGAAACTTAGAAGTATTTTACATCTGATACACTTTATGTTTGATTGAAAGTTTAAGTAAATCCCCAAATATTTTGTTAAAGTAGTTCTGAGATGTGGAAAATAAAATCCCATATGGCATTTAGCAAGATTTCTTTGAGTTACAACTGAAATAAATATTTAATTGACAGCAGATCTTTTATTGTTATTTGTTCTTGGTTTTTATGTATCCATAAATAATTAAAATTATGCATTTTCAATTACACGTTTTATTTTGGCCCAGTAAAGTACATTTTCCCTGTGCTCCCTCTTGGATTTAGCCTTTCACATGCTATACACTGAGAGACTGCTTTTGTCTGAGGCACTGGATCAGTTTGCTTTCGAAGCTACTGAGTTCACTACAGCCTTGTGGCAAAGGCATCACTACAAATCAGTTACACTGATTTGCATTGAGCAGTCAGAACAAGAGCCTGAACCTGATGTTTGCACAGATTCTGCCTCCTATGTGAGTCTCCTCATCCACTCAGTTAATTGCCTGACAGCAGATGCTCACCTGTAGGGCCTTGTTCTTGCCTATGAGCATGGGTTATGTGATGAGGCTGATCTGACTCCTAAAGCATTCCTGCCATTCCCGCGTTGAGTCTACTTCATCCTCAAAAGGCACACCAGGCCCTAGGGATTGCTGATGGTGTGACTGTTTGTCTGAGACTGTGTGGAGAGAAAAACCCAAGGCTTGGTCTACCTCAGAAACAAAATCCGTGAACAATTATAAGCATTGCATCTTAGTAATGAGTGGGTTTTTAGTGTTTGCAGGAGCTGATGGATTTGTTCGCTGCATCTAATACTTCATTGCTACTATTATTAGTAATAGTATTATTCTAGAAATTGCTCTTTTTGTCCCTTTTTTCCCTTATTCATCTGATTGTACTGAATGTTAGCAACAGGATTTGAGCTTAGGTGTGTAGTTTTAGCTGAGAAGGAAAACAGCAGAGAAAATCTGTTTTGAAAAAACAGTGTTTGAAAAGGAGGAGGATGAGTTTGGTTCCAAATACTACTATCTGTTGCAATGCAGCATATGCAATATGTTATTGTACTGATAATCCTAGTATTACCCCATTTCTTTGTAGTAGTTTTTAGCTTGATTTCTCCTGGTGAACTGGTTCACAAAATTGTAAAAAGATACTTTTTTCCCTGAGTATATTTGGGTGATGTTTATGTGGTTTTCTTCTTTTAGTTGTGAATTCAGAGAGCCATCCGAATTTCATTAACCTGTATAAAACACACATGTGTGTGAATATGTCTCTCTGCAAGTCAAATTGCCAGACAGGAAATGCCCTTTTTGGGGTTAAATTTTGTGGAATATTAAATTACTAGCTTCCAAAATACAGTTAGGAACATTTATAGGTTAAATGTCAGACATTTCTGCTGACAAGCTAGAGACAGTCATCTGTATTGCTTTGATGTTGGTACTGGAAACACATTATTCATCTCATGTCAGCTGCTCCAGCAGCTGTAATTTTGGTTGCAATTATTTCTACCTTGAATTTGACCAGTTGTGCATATGATCCTCCTGTGAATTCTGTTGAGATTGTTTCTGCTTCTGGTGTTGTGCTGGATTCAGCCATCACAAAGCTCTCAAAATAGTCACAGCTCTGAGTAACATCATTACCATATGGTTTGGATTATGCATGGTGGAGTTCTACTGTGTTAAATTGTATGCGAAAAGTACACCTTTTGCATAAAACTCCAAGTATAGTCATGAGAAATCTTATTTAGTAGTAATAATTGAATTGAAGTGCTGTTCAATTTTACTTTGTTAAGAAAAAAATTAAAATCTTGTAGCAAAGTGAATTCATTCATCTCTTTCCCTTTCTTTTCGTATAACTGAGTACTATTTTCAGAAAGCTTTCCGTAGAGAAAATGTCTTTGTTTTGGTTAGTGACTTCCTCTTCAGCCTTTGTGTGTTTCATAGTCTTTAGTTTTGAAGACAGAAGATAACATTTTGGGGAAGTAATGATTCAGGACTGTGGACTGACTTCGTGGGTTTTCTGTATCACTAGATGGAATGAAGTCCTTTTGTCAGCTGTGCATGGATACAGCGAATTTCTTTTGCTTCAATGGCTTCTTCGAATTTGGAGTGAAAAAATAAGTTTGGAAGGTTGAGATCTTTTTGCTCTAAATCTTGAGATATGTGGTAACCAGGAATAATAGTTATATTACTAAAGCTGTGGAGTTTTTTTTTACTGGAGTTTTTAATGAACGGAATCATTTTTTAAGTAACTACTTTAATTTTACTTTTAAAAAATTACTTCAAAATTTTATTTTTAAAAATTTTGTAATCTAATTTTTAACTGAATAACTTCAGTTTTAGTTGAAAATAAAAACTCTGGATCACCTCTTGATTCTTCCTTATGTGACATGTGTAAAGTAGCTTTGTTTATCTCTTCTGTTGATTTTTAAATATAGTGGATGGGCAGCTTTTAATCCATTTAACTCCAGTGAAAAATGGAAACTCATTGAAGCTTTGGTTTGATTTCAGACTATTTCTCTGTTACATAGTGCATATATGTTTTTAACCTTTAAACTTATATTTTAATGCTCATTCCTTCTTCATACATTTATCACTTTATGTAGTAACACGGTTCTATAATTTGTCTAGGAGAGTACATACAGAATCATGCAAATATTCTGATTTGGAAGGGGAACAGAAAAGGATCACAGAATCCATCTTTCTACACAGAAATCCCCAGGAGTCACACCGTGTGTCTGAGCTCATTGTCCAAATAAACCTTGAACTCTGTCAGGCTTGGTGCTGTGACCACTTCTCTGGGAAACCTGTTCCGGTGCCCAGCCACCTCTGGTAGCTGGCACGTAGAGCCAGAATTTGTCAAATACATTTGGCATAGACAGTCAGCCTTTGTCTTGCTTCAAAAACTAACAATAGTTTGGTTTGAGCTGGTGTCAGTAGTCACAGTGATAGACTGACAGCTAGTCTCTACTTCTCTGGAGGGAGGTCACAAGTCCTGCCTGCAAACTGCTTCTGCGTGGTCTCCATTCTCCACCTGCTCACAGGTTCTGCAAAGACCCTGCTCCAGCATGGACTTTCTGTGGGATCAAGGCCTCCTTTGGGCTTCCAGCTGCTGTGACTTGGGGACTTCCACAGGCTCCTCCATGGGCTGCAGGCACACAGCTGCCCTGCCATGGCCTTCACCATGGGCTACAGGGGAATTCCAGCTCTGGCACCTGGACCACCTTGTCCCACTCCTTCACTGACCTTGGTGTCTGCAGGGCTGTTGCTCTCATATTCTCACTCCTGTCTCCTGGCTGCTGTTGCACACTAACTTTTTCCCTCTCCTAAAACTGCTATCCCAGAGGTGTCACCACCATCACTGACAGGCTCAGGTCAGATCAGCAGTGGATCTTTCTTAGAGTGCTCTGTCTGGAAATGTCTCCATCAGACGCAGCAGAAACTTCCAGCATCTTCTCTCAAGCCAACCCTGTAACTCTCCCACTACCAAAACCTTGCCTTGCGAATCACTGCAATCCAGTACCAGGGCACAATTTAGCTGTAATGTCTACGAAATACGTAAATCTTTAAAAGATATACTGACACTTTGTGTTTCTGTAAACGAAAATCTGCAGTGCAGAAATTTGTAGACTTGAATGTGTCATGCCTTTTCACAATAGCTATTTCCTTTCATTGTCAGGCTTTTGTCTGATTTTAGTGGGTCCCTCTGAGAATAAACTTAGCATTTGGGAGTGCAAAATAAAAAGCTTCTGATGAGTCTCACATTGGAGTCACTTCTGGTTTTACCTTTCTGTAGCTTTTTCCCACTGCTTCACTCAAGTCTAACAGTGACAGTGAGAGAAAATTGTAGGTAGTTGAGCATGTTCTTACATGCTGCTGTCCTCCACAGTGTCACCACACAGTTGCTTGGAGAGTAGAAGTGAGAAAACCCTTGAGTTGAGATCAAGACAGTTTAGTAGGGAAGGGCAAAAGCTGTGCATGCAAGCAGAGCAAAACAAGGAATTAATTCACCATTTTACATGAGCAGGCCAGCCATCTCCTGGAGAGTAGGGCACTATCATGTGTAATGCTGACCTGGGAAGACACAAACTCGATCGGTCCAAAAACCCTCCTTTTCCTTTCTGCCAGCTTTCTATGCAGATCATGATGTCATCTGCTGTGGAATATCTCATTGAGTTAGTTGGGATAATCTGTCCTGGCTGTCCAAACTCCTTTTGCACCCCCAGCCTGCTCACAGGTGGAGAGGGGTAAGAAGCAGAACAGTCTTTAGCTCTAGGTAAGCCCCGTTCAGCAGTAATGAAAGCATCCCTGAATTATCAACTCTGTTTCCAGCAAAAGTTCCAATCCCAGCCCCATACTGTCTGCTGTGAAGAAAATTAACTCCACCCCAGCCAAAACTGGAACATTCACTTAATGAGAAAATTATAATAATAGAGCTTCAGTAACATGGTGAAAAACAAAAATTTGCTTTTCCATCTATTTCAGCGTGTTACTGGAGTTTTGCCTGCTGGTTCTCTTTGTAATAGCTTCTCAAGAACAGGTGTATTAAGGTCAGCTTTGTGCTTGGATAGTGTATTATTAGGGAGATAAATTACTGAGGTTTTGTTTTGTCTGACACTTAGAGAAAGGCTTTTTTTTCAGAACCCGTATCCTAGGACATTTTAAATGCATGTGAAAGTTTCACACAGTGATTTTATTTAGGCCTACACAGCTGATTCCATTATTCATAAACATATTTCTTGGTAGTTGTCATATGAATAAATTGGGTTTGTGTCTTTTTTTTTTTCTTAAGGTCTTTCCTTTGCTATGTACAAGTACTGGAGGATTTAATTTTCTTCTATAATAATACTTAATCTATAAAAATACTCACGTTATATGGTGACTCACATTATTTAAAAATGCATTATGCTTTTGTTTTTGAGCTTCCTTTAAAATACCTTCCTTTTCTACTTTTACTTCTGTGGCAGTTGTCTGTAGTGATAACACACACCATTGTAGTTAGGATTTACAATGAGGGATTTATTGTCTTTGGTCTTCTGATGGTTGAAGCTTCAATTTATTCAGATCTAATATTGACTTTTCCAGACAAATTTCTTGCTTTGTGAGAGAATTTGCTCTTCTTTTCCTCTTGCTGTAGGAAAATGGTTAATTAATGATAATTAGTGCACATGATATAATTCTGGTATTGAATTTGTTGCCATTCTGGGGGATGTGCTCTCAGAGCCTGAGGGGTGGTAAGCCCTTAATCTGTAAAGCACTGGCTGCATTGTGTTAGTCTGCTTGTAAGCAGAGATAAGGTGTGATAGGACTTTGTTGTCTGTGCACAGCACGAATCTCAGTTCTTTTCTGCCATCTTGGGCAGAGCAAAACTACAGTAACAGGAGTTACTGTGAGTAAATGTCTCGTCCTTATGAGAAGGCACATCATTAACAGAGCTATGGTTGCAAGGTCATGAGGGTGTTCAACAGCTTTGGTCTTCCTACCTGTATTGAACTTCTGGAGAGACTGAGTGGTGCTGAGCCAAGTATTTTTTACTTCTACTTCAAGTAGCACTTAGCTCTTCTCCCAGAAAACTGGAATGTCTGCTTTACAATTTGCAGAGGTGGTAAGTTGTATTTATCTTCTAAGATTAAGTTATGAAACACTTTACTCAAGTTAAATGTTTCAGTATTGTAGCAGCTATATGAAAATTTTTCTGTGTGATTCTGGCTCTCTAAGGACAACACATTTCTCTTTTCTTAATTAGGTCTTTACTAATGTGCTGACTCGCCCAAAATGTCCATAAGAGAATAATGGAAGCTCCCGAATACCTTGATTTGGATGAAATAGATTTTAGTGATGATATATCGGTAAGTACAAGTCTTATTTTATTTGTTCAAGTTGAGACAACCTTAGATATCTCAGTCCTGATGTAAAAAGCAGTACTCTTGTTAGAAGCCACACTTCTTTTTACTTCATTTAAGGGAATGTTTAGATAGGTTGAATCTAGAATAAAAATCAGATGTTTTGTAAAGGAAATCTCTCTAAAAAGCTTGGAATGAAAGGAAAGCTTGATTCCTCTCCTTCAGTCAGTAAAAATTACTTGTAGACAAAATTAATAAATTAGTTTCATTTCTGGGTTGCTTCTCTCCTGTTTTGTCTGATTGAGCTATATGTGCTGTAGTGCTGGCCTTAAATACCAACATTTTAAATTTACTTTTTTTAATCAAATGCATATTAGTTGTAGAAAACATGTTTCTCTCACCTTTGCCTTTTTCACGAGTAGCCGTTTCCCAGTACAGCTCGATTTTATCAATAGGTGTGATGTGGTAGTGTACAGAAGGAGATAGAAAGACTTCGAGGGATTCATAGGCAGCAGTGATCCTTAGAGTCACAAATAAATCAGCCCTAATTGCAAACAAAAATACTGTGTTACTTTCTACATTTTTAGTGTTTTTATTGGAGGCGCTGGTACTGTACATTTCTCTGTTACTTGTAATACTACTCCTACTGCTAGTGTTTCTGCTTTTTGTGCAGTGGAGTTGTTCATATGTTCAGTGTTTGATAAAAAATAGACTTGAATACATAAATTAAATCTTCTGTAAGAGAATGTATTAATTCTATTTTCAGATTAAAGTATGTCACCATCTCCCTCCACAGGTTTCATAGTTTTATAGTAATTTTTTTTTTTTTTTTCTCACAAAGGTCCTGGTGTTCCAGTTAGCGTTTGGGACTCCTGATTCATTTTAAAACATTCCAGATGCTTTATTCACTGACAAATTCCTTTTGAAGAGAATTTTTTTTTCTACCTATTGTACTGTTGAATTTTTATTAAAGAAGAATATGGCAAATGCCCAAAATATTACAAGACAATGAGCCAATCTTGAATGAATACCTTATTGTGGGCAACTTTCTTTATATTGCTGTTATATGCCAGGTTATGTCCTGGTATCTGTTTCTATACTCAATTTAGTAAAGCAGTAAGACATAATAGATGTAACCTTTCCATGTCCCTCCCATTGTGGCTGTTGCTGCATACTGGTGGGTTAGGTTACTCACTTTTCTGCTGAGCAGCCCAGGCTGTCTGCTTTCGTAGGCTGTTCTTTCAGTGGATGCTGAACATTAAATAAAAAATCATCACAAGTGATTGAGGTAGCAGTTTTACTCCCTGCTTTAACAAGTAAGAGGACAAAGGATTTGTTGCCAGAACCCAGATCAACAAGAGAATTCATGGTTACTCTAGTGCTCTACTCATATCTCATCATACACAGTTTAGAAATACCTCACCTTCACATTTTATAATTAGCCTGCTCTGGTAAGAGCAGCTGCATAACATCTGTGTTAGCAAATTATATTATTCATGTTAGCCCTCTGGTTCTAATCCAGTGCAGAAAAGTGACTAATAGTAATGGCAGCAAGAAGGCTGTTAAGATGATGCACTTACAAATGTACCTCATTTAGAAAGCCACTGTTTGTAGTCCAGACCCTTGTCATCCATTTCAGCAAAACTGACCAGAATGTAATAATCAAAAAAGATAGACTGACAGGAATTTGATTTAAAAGGCAAATATATAAGTAAGT
Organism: Hypocryptadius cinnamomeus; assembly: GCA_013400635.1. Classification (NCBI taxonomy): domain Eukaryota; kingdom Metazoa; phylum Chordata; class Aves; order Passeriformes; family Zosteropidae; genus Hypocryptadius; species Hypocryptadius cinnamomeus. Next base: position 10,777 of record VYZP01080985.1, on the reverse strand, counting down.
AAGGGAAAGGGGGTGGGGGGAGTGTGTTTGGGTTCTTACTTTATTTTCCTTTGTTTTGTTTGTTTTTGGTTGGTTGGTTTTTTTGTTTGGTTTTTATTTTGTTGGTTTTTTGTTGATTTGTTGGTTTGTTTTTATGTTACATTTGTACATAAGAAAAGGAAACTACATTTCTCCAATATCATGGAATCCTAGAATGGTTTTGGTCGGAAGGGACATTCGAAGGTCATTCATTCTAATCTCCCTGTTATAGGTAGGGATACCTTCCACTAGATCAGGTTGTTCCACGGCTCATTGTGATGGGTTGACATTGACTGGTCATCAGGTGCCCACCAAGCCACTCTCAAGAAACTTGTGCTTTAAGAAGAGGGACACCACTCACCAATTAGTGTAATAGGAAAAAAAGACTCCTCTTGGTGATATTAATTTATTGCAAATCAAAGAGCACAGGATGATGAGAAACAAGGTCAAATCTAAAAGCACCTTTTCCCTCCCCCTCTCTCTTCACAGGTTCAGCTTCACTCCTGAATGCTTTGCCTTGCCACCTTGATAAGCACATGGGAGTGGGGGAGAATGGGATTTGCATTCAGGTTAGGTACCAGTTTGAAAGCAAAACCAGTGGGAGATCCCAACTCAGAAATACAATTTAATAGGAAAATTAAAATAAATGCAGTAATACAGAAACACTGATAGAGTCCAAATACGACCTGACACCCTGTTGGTCAGGGTGTTGGTAGCAGTCTGATTAAATGGTGGCTGCAGTCCTCTTGAAGTGATAGATGTGGTTCTGCTGAAGCAGTGATCCTGTAGAAGGGCTTGATCTTCCTCCAAGGATCCAGTGGTGGTTATGGAGCTCTTGTCCTCTGGGAATTCAGTGGATAAAGCTGCCTGTTGTGTTCCAAACTTCAGATCATATCCAGGTAGGAATGCTTGGATCCTCCTCCTGGGTGGAGCATCTCACAGTGGATGATGTAATTTTAGTCAGTCTTGCAGTGAGGCTTGATGGCCCATTAGCAAAAGGCATCCCCTGGAGTTATCAGGGATGAGTCATGAACTAGATAAGGAGCACTGCCCTACCTGTTTTTGACAGCTTAGGAAGATGGTAATAGAATACATACTTTTGGGTACATCTTACATTGTAACCTAAGACAGGTTATCACAGAGTGTCTCTGCTGTTCCCTCTTCACCCTCTTCATGCCTGCACCAGCGCGGGGTCCCACCCACAGAAGGCAGTCCTCTGTGAACTTCTCCAGTGTGAGTTCTTCCCAAGGACCAGCATTCTTCATGGACTGCACCAGCATGCATCTTTTCCATGAGATAGAATCTTTCAGGAGCAGACTGCTCCAGCATGAGTCTCACACAGGGTCACAGTTCCTGCCAGAAAACCTGCTCTAGTGTGGTCTCCTCTCCACAAGATTTAGTTCCTGCCAGGACCATGTTCCAGCACTGTTTTTCCGCAAGCTGCAGGTTTCTTCAGGGCACATCCACACACTCCAGTGTGAGGTCCTCTGTGAGCTGAAGGCTGGAAATCTGCTCTACTACGGTATTCTCCCATGACTGCAGGGGAATGTCTGCTACAGTATCTGGAACTCTGCCTTCCCCTACTTCTTCACTGACCTTGGTATCTCACATTTTATTGTTCCTCTTTTCCAGCTGGTTTTATGCGGTGTTTTTTACCCTTTCTTAAGTCTGTTATCCCAGAGGTGCTACGAACATCTCTGATGGGCTCAGCCTTTGCCAGCAGCCAGTCCTACATGGAGGCAGCCTCCACTTATAGTTTGCCCCATAAACCAGGTACAATTGCATGTGGCGGGCATCCACAACTTCTCTGGGCAACCTGTTGCAGTGTCTCACTACTCTCATTGTAAAAAATGTCCTTGTTGTAGTCAATCTAAATTGATGTTTTTTCATTTGCCCCTTGTCCTGTCACTATAGAGCCTGGAAAACAGTCTTTCTGTATTTTTCTTACAAGCCGTCTGTACATATTGGAAGGCTGTAAGAAAGTCTTCCTGCAGGCACCTGTTCTCCAGGATGAAGAATCCAAACTCTCTCTCAGCCTTACTTCACAGAAGAGGTAGCCCAGGCCCCTGGCTATTTTTGTGAACTTTTTCTGGATGCACTGAACATGTCCATGTCATTTTTGTCCCAGTGGAGACAGTACTCCAGGCGGATTCTCTCAAGAATGAAGTCCATGGGAGGATCACCTCCCTTACTCTGCTGGCCAGACTTTCTGTGCAGCCCAGGATATGACTGACTTTCTGGTCTGCAAGTGAGCATTGCCACTATGTCAAATTGTTCATCCTCCAGTATGCCAAGTCCTTCTCTGCAGGGCTGCTCTCAATATCCGAGTCTGTCTGGATACTGGGCATTGCTCTGACACAAGGACACAGGATCTTAGCCTTGTTGAACTTTATGATGTTCACGTGGGCCCACACCACAGCCTGTCCCAAGGTCCCTCTGGATGTCATCCCATCCCTCCAGCAAATCAGCCACTCAGCTTGGTGTCATGTGAAAACTTGCACCCAATCCCGTCATCTATGTCCTTGAAAAGATATTAAATGCTACTGGTTGCAGTATCCATCCTTGAGGAACACCACTGGTTGCTTGGAGACTGAGCTGCTGATTGTAACTCATTGGACATGGCCAATTCCTTGTCCATCTATCCGTCAAACGCATATCTCTCCAAATTAGAGGCAAGGAAGTTGTGCTTGGATACAGTGTGCCAAAAGATTACAGAAGCTGAGGCTCTCTGTGTAGCTCTGTCACTCCATTGTAGGAGGCCACTATCTTAGTCTGGCACAATTTTCCCTTTGTGAAGCCACGCTGGCTGTTTCTAATCACCTCTCTGCCATCCACACGTTTCCGCATAACTTCCAGGAGGATCTGTTCCATGCTCTTACTGGGCACTGAGGCGTGGCTGCCCTACTAGTAGTTCCTGGGGGCCTTCTTTTCATCCTTGTTAAAGGAGAATGTAATATGACTTCTATCCAGTCACTGGAGACTGACTGCTAGGACTGTTAAAATATTATTGAGAGTGGCTTAGCAGCTACATCTACCAACTCCATCAGGATTCTGGAATGTAAATATGATGCTCATTTTATGAACTAAGATATTCCTGATCTAAATGGTATAGTATATTTGACTATAGTTCAGACAGCAGAATAGGTTTCTGGGGCTCTTGTTTACATTAAACAAAAGTAGTATTCTGTGTGCAGTAACATTAACCAACCCTGCTGAATATTTAAATTTATTTCTTCATTAATAACTGCTTACAGAAGGGAAGGGGGGAAAAAGAGACCTTTAGGTTGCATTAAATGATAGATACATTGTCCAGTGTATGTTTAATGCTTTCACCTTTTTGCTATTTCTCCTGATTTTGACTATAAATTTATTCCTGCTCTGAAGTTTTATGCTGTTGGTGTGGTTACCTGAAGGTTTCCTAACCCTTTGGTTAGAATGCAGGATTTATATTGCACTGGCAAATTGAGGAAATTGAAACAATTTTATTTTTTGGTTTACAGAAATAGTACAAGATAACCTCATTATAACCAGAGTTCCTCATGTTAAGATACTTGTAAACTGTTAGAGATTGAGTGTATAGATAATTTCTCTGATTGTTCTCTTAGCTCTGTATGAATGAAAGCCAGGTTAAGTGGTGCCAGTGTGAGGCTGCACCTGATTTAAAGGTTTGTGAAATGCAAGTGCAGTAATTGAGTTCAAATCTAAGTAAACAGCTGTTGAATCATCAAGAATTTTGGAACAGCTTTAAAAACTTCTTGTGAATCCTTGCCTGGCAGAGAAGACAGACTGTGTGTGGTCAGTAGTATGCCCAAGCTGCTAGCCTCCCATTTACTCAGCTGAGGGCCCCTCCTGAGCCTGCTGCACCCTTCCTTGGCCACAGGAAGAGCTGGGTCACCTCTCAGGCTCACACACAGCCACCAGTCCTGCTGGGCTCAGTGTGCAGGGTCCTACGTTGCTGTGCAGGCACAATCATTAGCTGCAGCAGATTGATTCATTTACCATCCAGCTGAAACTCTCTCTTACATCTCTCTTTTCTTCCTGTCTCCTATTTCAGAATGAAGCAAAATGCAGATGTCCACTGGGTCGTTCATAGGAAGTGTTAGTTTCAGACAGACATTTTGTACCCCTAACAGTGTTAGTAGTGTCTATATAGATCCCTTTTTAAGTTAAAGGGAAGAATAACATATCAAGTGTCCATGTAAGATGCACAACACGTAGCACAATTAACCCAACTAGTGCTCCAAAGATGTTCATCACGGCTGTAAGGAGGACATTTAGTTTGGGGAGGTGATATTTCCCACATGCACCATACCAGTCTAATCTCTTTCCTTCTCTGTTTTTTGTTTGGAAGCTGCTTAAATTGACACTACTATTGAGAAAAATCTTCCTGCAACATCAGGCCAAGTATTGTTCCTTTACTTTTTCTCAATATATCTTGCTATTCCCAAGTAAATGTCTCAGAAATATGATGGCATTGCACAGTTAATAAATGAATAAGAAAATGCATTGTAAAGTCACAAATTTAATAGTGGCTTTTTAAAATTAAATTCATTTTTAATATATGAAACTTTTTTTTTTCCACTATCACAAATAAACTAAAGTGAGACTGTTTACTTGGACACACTTGGAAAAAGCTGCTGTAATGGAGGAATGTGTCTGTTTTCAGTACCAAAATGAAAACAAAGAGCTCTGCATTTAGGATCAGGACAGAGTCATTGGTGGTGGTAAATTATTTGAGTTCTGATACTGCAAACAGTTGGACTTGCTCCTTCATGCTTTGGGGAGTGTCATGGTTATGACAATGTGGTCTGAGAATCACACTGTGCATACAACTTTGCACTTTGACTCCATTTAGGATACACCAGAATGTTGAAAAGTAATTTTTGTTTAATTTACTTGGGGTTTTTACTGTTTTCTCTAATATTTCCCTGCTACTACTCATGGTCAGTTATTACTTCTTTCTGACACTTCTAGAATGTAAGTGCGTGTGAAGTGGTGGACAAGTGGCACAGAGCAGAACAGCCCTATTAATGATATTTTTTCTCATGAGTCTTAAAATTTTTTGCATTAAAATTTGAAAACCATGTGAAATTTGAAAGGTTGACATTGGCATTAATTCAGATTCTGTAGTGCAGTGTTACATAATGAACAAATGTATTGTATTATAAGGAAGTCCGATTTTTCGGTGAATTAGCAGTGTCTGTTGGAAAAATATCTGGGAATATCCTGCATTTGCATGGAATGCTTGCTGCTGCTTCTTGTCTCATTTGCTGTTGATACTGCTCTTCCATCTTAGAAGAATTATTAGAATTCACTATTTCAGAGGCCTTAAATGCAGAAAAGGAACCCAGACCTCAAACAGTAATCAAAAATTCTATTACATGTATTATCTTAGGAACAAGCTCTTAGTTTGTTACTGAATGTCACCATCAACCACAACAGATTTTAATTAAATACGAAAGATCACAGTAAGCATTGACTGAGGAAGTAACACGATATGCTCAGCTCTTACGGTGTCAGTTATGCCCTTGGGCATGGCCCTCAGCTGGTGAAATGTGAAAAGTGGTGTTTAATTTTGCATGCAAAAAAAAAAAATTGAAATTATTGAATGAAGAGTTGGAAGTAATTAATTTTAAATGCAGTTTAATAAGCATTAAGTCCTAAATTCTGTTCCAAGGAAGGGTTGCAATCTCAACTTCTTTTGATGTTCTGTGTAACCTTGAAATTTACAGTTGAAGAAAAGCTAGAAAACATTACTGATTATTAGAACTGGAACTAGACATGTCAGAAATCAGTTCTAGTGGGAAGAGCTGGGAATGTATTGTTTTTATGGTTGGGAAAGGTCCACTTGAAAAAGTAATTTTATTTGTTTCGTGGACCAAAAGCTGGTTCTTTACATTTTAACCACAAAATACAGAAGGGTGAAATGTAAATTTGCAGAAGTATTTTTGAGAACAGAGGTAAGTGGGAGGAAATCTGTTAATGAAATCAAACCAATATTATTAAAATGCATAACAAATTTATAAACATTCAATAGATTTTTGGTGGTGGGATGACTAACTGAATACATTTTAGAGCAATGTTGAAACAGAAAAAAAATCTGGTTTTCCAAGAAAGAACAGGAAAAAGACAAAAAGAAGACGGCTTTTTGTTTTTGAAGTTGCCTGACAAAATACATAGCAATAGAATACAAAAGGCGTCTTTCTAATTGAATTACCAACTGTGTAATAATTTAAACTGCAACAGCTGTTCTTATGAAGCTACCATATTCCTTGGAGACATTCTCCTTGGGTTCTTTTAAGATTCTTACTAGACCAGTTCAACATTGCATTCTAAGTCTTTGTGCTGAAATAGCAAGATGTATAGCTTAACAGCTGAGGCTTTATTAAACAATAACTAAAGTGAAGCACAGCACATGGGGTTTGTCCATGTATTAATTTGTCTTTAGTAGCATCCTTCTCCCTGTCTCAGCTCTGTTCTTTTTTGCTTTAGGGTGTTGTATCCTGAAGCAGTCACAGCCTTATAGACAACCCCTTGTTTTATGGGGATTGGAATCACTGGATAGTTCTGGAGTGCTGCTATACATTTTAATTAATAAATTCAGTGTTGATCCTGGGAATACTTACAAGGGCTTCTTCTTGTGGTTGAGGTTTCTCAATACATCCCTGAATTAGGTCAGCAAGGGGAAAAGTAGGGCCTGGGAGATTTTCTAGGCTTAATGGAGTAACTACAGTCATTTGAGTAACAGTCTTAAACTTGCACCAGAAAAGTATGTTACTCTGCAATTGGTCACATGAGCTTGAATTTAGATTATTTTGAAGAAGATTGCCAGCTGTGCTTTAGAAACATTCAAATGTCAAACACCGAATGACAAACTGTCAGCAAAACCCAAGACAATGTATCACCATTTCTTTTTTGTGTGTGGAAAGTTCATATGGTTTTATATGTAGTTGTTTTGGTTCATTGGTCAACAGCACACCAAGTAAAAATATCTGTTTCTTTGGAAACATATGGTGTTTATGTATTCTTAGAAAAATTTCAGTTGCGCTAATCCTAAATGCTTTTTTTTCTATTTAAGTTTCCAAAACATTGCTTTTATAGGGTCTTTTTTTGTATAAGCAAAGTAATTGATATTTCTTTCACAAACATAATGATTTTCATTTGTTTAAGTGGAGATTCCTGTAACATTTAAGAGCGTTCAGTTTAGGAAGACTTGCTGTCAAGCAACTGCATATCAGAATGTATGGATTTATAACACTGGATCCTGTGTCTTTCTAAAGGTATTCCACAAGTATATAAAAATTCTGATTAGTAAAATACCTATTAGAAAAAATTCTGATTAGTAAAATACCTATGGCACCTCTGGGTTTTGTTTTCCATTTTTGAATGGTTAATATGGAGAATAACATGCTGATTCATATTAGATGTGTTTTATTTTGTAAATAGTTTATTTCCATCAAAGTAACAGTACCTGGGTTTGCTTTAATAAAGCCCAGGTTAGAGAAATGAGACTGTTGTCTGATATGTGTGGGTACACACCCTCCTCTGTGAAATCAAATCTCTGCAGCGCAGATATTCTGCATCCTTTTTACATATTGGTTTGTGACAGCTTGAATTGTACTTTTTAAGCATGGTAATTGTTGCAGTGCAACACCATAATGGGTGCACAGGTGGGCAAAGTGAGACCCTTGAAGCCTGAATGTGGTGTGACCTCCGATGTATCTCATATTGTGTTTGTGCCTTGAGTAATGGTGACCTGCAGGAAGGAGAAATCTGAGGTGAGGAGGTGCTTTGCTCTGGCTTTGAAAGTCTGTTTTATATGTCTCCAGGTGGGAAACAAGAGCAGGTGCCGTCTGCTTTTCTCATGCAACCTAGGACCATCAGACTGCCAGAAGCAGCCTTGGTTTGTGGATTTAGTTGGTGTCCATGACACTTGAACCTCTTCTAAGTCTTACTTTTTGTCTTTTTTAATTATTACCTCTATACATTTTTTCTCCTCTTTTACAGTATTCTGTAACTTCTCTCAAGACCATCCCAGAATTATGTCGAAGGTGTGATTCACAAAATGAAGACAGATCAGGTATGATGCCCATTTGTGTCCACCCATAATATTTTAGGCTTTGTTTAATCATGTACAATTTGGCAACAATAACTTCTTGGCAGTGTCCTGTTGTTTTGTTTTTTCTCATTTATGTATAGTGTTCTGGAAACATGAGTTTCTTTTTTTTCAACAGATGTTAGTTCATTAGAAGGAAGGAAAGTTCCAAAAAAGGATTTGGCTGTATACAGATAAATGTAGGGCTTCATCTCAGCAGCTCCAAACCACAATATGTGCAACAATTTACTTGAAAACCCGAGAAACCATTGGTGACAAGACGTAATAATGTAGGCGCCAATGAAAAAATGTTGGATACATTTACTACCCATATGGCCATGACCAGTCTGAGGGATGATGTTTTGCCAGAGTCTGAAACTGTATCAAGGATGCTAAATGATAGAATCTACTCTGAGGCATACTGTAATAGTTAAGATTAAAGCAGAGTTTTTTAGTTTAATAGTGTAAACTAAATGAAGAATCATGGCATATAGATGAGAACCAGCTGGAGACCTTCCCCCTGCCCCCTGACAAAAAGTGCATTCAACGTTGTTTTTCACTCTGTAAATCAGATTAATCCGCTTTTATTTTCCTCTTCCTTATGGAGGAGAAATGAATTGGTAAGAGAAGCATTTTTGTTGAGCTATGAAAAGTTTATTGTGCTTTTTTGATCTTTTAATTGAACTTTGTTAATGTTGTTTCATCAAGCACTTTTATAACAGAAACAGGAGATCTGGAATTGGTGGGATGATACAAGGACTTAAGAACCATGCTATACTCAGCAACTTTTATTTCTATATATTCCTTTCAGACTTTTGAAAACTACTGTGTTTAACTTAAGTGGAAACTTTTTGATTGCTGCTTATTCTAACAGAGTTATTAGAGGCCAGGTCACCACATGCCACTGTCCTTGGCAATAAGGAGAAGCAAAGCTCTCCTTACAGTACTTACTTGCATATTACTTTCACAGTACTTACTTGCCTACACAGGGCACAGCAGTGATTGCACACACAGTATTACTTGTTGCAAGCAAGAGCAGGGAGAAGTGTAATGGATGAAGACTCCTGTTGCATCCCCCTCAAACTGCTCCATCTCCTTCTACCGCAGTCTCTCCCCATCCTCTCCCATCCTCCCCTCCATCCTCCCCTGCACATTCCCCTCTTTCTTCCCATCCTGCCCCTTTACATCCTTCCCCTGTCTCATCCCTATCCCTTTTCTTCTGTCTTCTTCCTTCCTTCTTGCTGGTTCTTCCCCCCCTTCCTCATCCCTTGCATCCTGCTGTTTTCCCCCTTTCTTCCATTTCCTTCCCACCTTCTTCCTGTCTCCTTCCTTTCTTACCCATTCTTACTCCCACTCTCCCTATTTTCCTATTGTCACACCATTGCTCCACACTATTCTTCTCCCACTCTTCTCTCATTCCTCCTGTCTCCTTCTCTCCTCCTTTCTTAGTTTTCACCCACTTCTTCCCCCTTCTGCTCATCCTTCTTCCCTGCCAGTCTCCATAGCATTTAATCCCTCATTGCTCCCCACATGCTCCCACCATTCTCTGCCATATTCCTCCTCCTGTTCTTCTTTCTCCATTTAAAATTAAGGTAGTAGTCATGAAGTTAAATGTAGTCCAGTAGTAAGGATGAAATACTGGTTGTGAGCTCTTCCTTTAGATTGTGGGATGCTGACAGCATACTGTGTATCTCTCTTGTTCTGTGGTTGCCTCTGCAGATGGACATTTTTTGATTATGATTTTAATTACATCAATACTCATCTGTTCCCTTAAAAGGGGGTTGACAGAAGCAAATACAGGGATTGCTGGAAGACAGTAGTAGCTCTGGGGAGTCTGCCAGTAGAAGTTAATTGCAGATCGGTTAAAAGTCTTGAGTAAAAAAGAAGTCTTTTGCACTGATAGTAGTATTGACAAAGTGGAAACAGTACTTGCTACTTACCACTTATTTTGGTGAATAGGAGATAGTACTGAAATATTTTTATTTTTACTCTGTTTATTTACTGAGTAATAATACAGTGCTGAACAGGAGTGTATCACTTTACATGTCTGTACAGACTTCAGTATATCAAGTATCTTGAAATATCAACAGAGCTGGATTAGTAAACATTATATAAGGCTCCATTTGATAACTTTTCACAATTACTTCTGACACAGTCTTTTGCCTTCCCTATACTGTAGATCATTAAAATAATGTTGCCGAAGTATTGATGATGTGTGCTGTCTTTTATGAAAATTGATTATATAATAAATCTTACATACTATAGCATGAAGCATTCATACTAATTTGTATCTACATTCCACTGTTAATTCAAATAGTTACAAATAGAAAAACTCAGAGGTTTTACAAAGTGCTGATCCAGCTTTTTACTTCATATTGGCTCCTTCTTAGTTAGAGGTTGCATTTCTCCTTTAAAACAGAGAGGACTATGAAAGTAGCTGTCCAATAATTCTTTTTTCAGAAGAACTAAAAGTTAAGCAAGTGTTGATCATAGATAAGACGTGTTGTAATCTAAAAAGCAATTGTCTATCATCTTTATCTCAGGAAAATATTTGGTTCACTAATACAGTTAAGACAAAATTACGGAGAAAGTAAGATTCAAATTTATACTTGGAAAAATAATTATATATATGTATATATACATGTATATATATATATATATATA
>VYZP01080955.1:0-15761 GCA_013400635.1 Hypocryptadius cinnamomeus | reverse complement strand
GACCAAAGCCAATGGTCTTGTGACCCTATAAACAGAGGTCCTAAATGAGACCCTTTAAGCTCTCCTGGACAGCAGCAGGCATTGACCAGCCATCTCCCTCTGAGAGGGATATCCCACAGGATGCTGAACTCCAGCAATGGAGCCTGGGCTGATCCCACAACTCCCCAAGGCTCAACTCTTCTCCCATTGAGAAGATGCAAAGGAATATTCACTGAATGTTCTTCAGTGTATTCAAGGGGAATTTTTCCCAGGTATACACCTTGCATATTCTCCTTTAGGTCTGTGTGTGTGCAAGTGTGGATATGCTATAATAAATGTACTATGAATGTTGCTATCTTAGACTCTTGAGTATGTTAGATTTTTGGGTAAGATAGGGCTGTAAGTTACTGTTGTGCTTATTGTAAATTCTACAGAATCTTTTGTTATACTGTTTATCCATTAAATGCTGTTAAATTTAAGTGCTGTTAAAACTTTTAGGCCTAAAACACTGGTCAAGTCCAGGGCTAAGTTTAACAAGGGCCTCCACTCTGAACCTTGTAACTCAAAAGGAAGGTCTTCCTTAAACATTTTTGTCATTACCCTTTCCCATCCATACCCTTTTTCTGTCCTCAGCCTCCATGTAGGTAATTTTAGGCTGATTTTAATTTTAGATTGATTGATTCTAAATTGCTCTGTGTGCCTTTGCAGTAGAGTGAACCCTGCCGACAAACTTGTCATGGTTTCACTTTAACGTCAAACCTGCTTTTGCAAATACCTTTGCCAGTGTCTCATTTGCTGGCCGTTGCTGTCATTTCATCTCATTAGATGAGCAAGGATGTTGATTAGGGGCAGGAGAGTCTAACCCCTCATGTCAAATTGAATTGTTATTGTAGTGACACTGGAAAGCCTCCATTTTGATGAATGCCAGAAAGCAAATTTGTGTTACTTTGGACTGAAGAAATGCAGAATGTTGCCAAAAAAAGACAGTGTTTTAAGAGCACTCTTGCAGCATCCTTTCCTTCTTATAGCAATCAGGGTAAATTTTCAATTGATTGGAGCTGTAACAGAATGACATGAGCTAGGGATGAGCACAAACAGCTTGAATTCAGGTTTCATTACCCTGAGTTCTGCACATAAGAGAGATGCTAAGGATTTATTTGAGGGGGGCCTTTAAAATCTCAGTGGGAATTTTGTCTGAATGAGAGCTAGGGAAATCTTCAATACTGGGGCAGGATATAGGAACGTAAATAAAGAATGTAAATAAATCCTCAGACTGAGAAGGAAGCCTGTGCCTGTGAGACACTAAAATAACAGTTGCTTAGAGCCAACTGAACCTCTATTTATGACACAAAGATTAATAATGTGAGTGGCAACCAAAGGTGAAGTGATTCAGAAATCTAGTTTTCAATTTTTAGAAATATGGAACAGGCTGGATTTTACAACAGCAGATGTAAGAGGGGAGGAGGAAGGGGCAGGGCTGTGAAGGAGCTACAAGATGCTTTTTAGATTGTATGAAATGCATTTGGCTGTGAACGACAGAATGGCATTTAAATTCTTTTTCCCCTTGAAGATAATCAGGGATCTGTAGAATTAAAACTCATGAGAGGGCAGAACATATGGCATGAGGCCAAAAGCAGCTACGTGAATGTGTTAAATAAGCATCCTTTGTAGCCCATCTGTGAGGACATACGGACTCTGCAGCTTCCCAGCAGTCCTGGCAGGTCCTGTGCAGCGTGAAAGGAGGGAATGAGGCAGCAGGAAGATGAAGTGACACTGGTGAGCTGAAGGTTTTGTTAATTTAAGCCCATTTTAGGATGGTTACAGCCAGTGTGATGGAGTCAAATCACTGACAAAGATGCACGTTATTCAGAGGGACAAAGACTTTCCTGTGGTGCTTGGAGTTCCCACTGGAATTTGCAGTTGTTTTGCTGTTTTCTGGGGTAAAGGATCCTTTCAACAGACATTTAAAACTTCTTACTTCATGTCTTATTCTGAGAGAAACCAATCAAATAGTCAATTAGGCTCACTCTGGCTAATGGCACTGGCATTTCAACTCTGGATTTCCAACTGAAATGGAAAGCGCTCATGCAGAATTCACCCTCAAAAAGAAATCTGAGTGCAAGCCAAAACCAGAAGACCCAAAGTAAGTCTTCAAGTTTGAAGCTGCAGCTGACAAATACTTTTCCTAAGTCTGTCTTTGTATGGCTCTTAGTAAATTTTAAAAAAACATATTTTTAATGTTTGAATTGTTGGGTTTTAAATAAAAGCTTTGCATGAGAACTCTAATGTTGTATGTCCCAGAAGAGAATTTGAGAAATTCAGGGGTTTGATGTCTTCTGGCACCTTATGGAAGTACATCACTGCATGTCAAATTTGTTTCTCAAAAGCAGAGTATAGTTCCTGGGGTTGTTTTTTGGGGTTTTTTGGGGGGGTTATTTCTGGGGTTTTTCTGTTTTCGTTTAGTTTGGATTTTTTGTTTGTTTGTTTGGTTGGTTTTGGGGCTTTTTTGTTTGGTTGGGTTTTTGTTGTTGTTGTTTGTTTGCTTCATTTTTCTTGTTTTTTGGGAGTTTTTTTGTGTTTGTTTTTTTGGTTTTTTGGGTTTTTTTTCAGAATGCATCACGAGTCTGATCAAATATTAAGTCATCTTCTTCACAGTGCGCAAGACTAAAAACTCTGAGGTGGAGGTACCATATACAGAAAGTTCATGTCAGTGGTCAAAGCAGCTAGACAATTTGTCTAATTTGTTATGTCACTTTGACATAATTGATCCACAAATTATGGATTGTTCTCTGGGTTTCTGAAAAGGTGGCAGGAAACCAAAGAAATTGCAGGATGTGCGGCATGAAAAAGGTTCTTCAACAACTTTAAGTTCCCTCTACAGGTTAAAATCTGTAGACAGTTGTCAAACCTGACTGGTCACAAATTCCCTACCTATTCATCTGAACAGTTTTTCCTGTCTTTCCTCTTTCTGCCAGATGCTTCAGATGTGGATAAGAGTGAGGGAAAGATGAACTCTGAAGGTCATCCAATTCAGAGTAGGCTATTCCCAGGCAAGGTTCTAGGCTCTGTTCCAGTAAAGCTGGAGCTCCAAAATGGCACAGGTTCAGGTTTCCAGTGCTCAGCACTCAAAGCTGGGGCCAGATGTGACACACTAAGCGTCCCCTGGCTTCCTGCTACAACATTTGTGGCTGCATCTCTCAAAGGCTTTTCTCAGTCTTTTTTTTTTAACTCATTTATTTATTTTCTGAAAATAATGTCTACATCTTTAAAACCCAAGTTTTGGTTTGTTTTTTTTTTGTTTGTTTGTTTGGTTTTTTTTAAGAGATCTAAAAATATGTTTACCTGTCAGATAATCTGAAAATAGCCCATGCAGGCAATACTTATCATCTAAATTCAAGAAAAACATGTCAAGAAGATTTTGCTGTGCAGGGGAAGCCAGGATGAGTCTGTGTTTTCCAGTTGATTGATTATTTGATTAATTTCCATTTTAAACACTGCATCATTGTGATTTCTTGGGGTTTTTTTCCCACTCTGGTCATTTTATTGCTTTTTCAAACAACCAAATATATAATATTTTTTCTAGTATGTCAAGCATGAGCATGCTGTTCCTGCCACCCTTGGTCAGTGCATTGCTATGCTGCTGTGAAACAATCAATTCAAATCATTACAAAGAAACCAACTTGGAAGAATTTGTGAGCTTTTTAAAAAAAAAATAAATGAGAAATTTAAGTGAATAAGTGCTATACATAGTCTCTTGTCCCAAGGGGCATTCAAAGAGAGAGTGAGTGCATAAATTCTACTTAGAAGAAGGTTACTCAGAATCAGATAACATGCAGATTAGAGATTTTAAATGGAAAACTTTACCAAGGGCAAAGTGCTGTGTAGTTCTGCCAATAAAAGTCCTAACTGGTTCTCAGGAAATTCTACCTTAGTTGTGAATAGAAGTAGCATGGAGAATAGGTGCACAGAAGGGAGAACAGAGGGTTTTTAAAATTTCCTCAGCCATTTTCCTCATTTATTTCCTAAGCCTTTATGTTATTTATTCCTTGCAATAGATTTTTTACATGCAAGAAAAAATTTTGGGGACGGGGGAAATTGTTCCCTTAGTTTTTCCTTTGTCCCAATTTTGCTGAAAGGTTTTGAGGGTTGTTTTTTTTTCTTGTTTGTATTTTTGAAGTTGGTTTGCTTATTTTGGTTGGTGGGGTTTTTTGGGAGGGGGTTTACTTGTTTGCTTTGGGGGTTTTGGAGAGTTTTTTGTGTGTGTTTTCTGGGGGGGTTGTAAATAAGAAATCAGGTTTCTGTTTTATGGCTATTCAGAAAGCTCTCAGAAAGTTACTTGTTTAGGCATCAGCAAGATGTTCTTTGAGGGACTAATTCAGAGAAGGAGCTTCATCTACAAGCCCAAAAAGGGTTGAATCCAGCCCACTTTTCTATCTTTCTTGACGAGAAGACAGAGATGGGCCTCAGTACAGTAAAGTGTACATTTCTGAGTATTCACAGACATAGAACTAGTGCTAAGAGCTGGTTGCATTGTGCCTGTCATCATTCAGAGGTATCAACTTGTAACTGCACTGTTGGAGAAACAGAGAAATTTCATATAAATTACATGAATACAAGAGGAAGAGCAGGAAGATTCACCAGTGGCTATCCACAGCTGTGGCCTTGCAGATGTTGACTGCATGGGAGTGGGAGTGACAGCCAGTATTGGCCTGGCAGCAAGCACCCATCCTCCTTCATTAACACAGGTCTTTCTGGAGTATGTTCCCTCCATGGAAAATTTAAATCTTTTGAAGTTTTAATAGTGCTCACCTTAGGAAATGGCTTTCAGCTCTAAGGATCCAGTGGCCAGAGGAGAAGGCAGGCCAGCTGTTTGGGTTTTTCTTTCCCTGCTCTTCATGGAGGGCAGGACACACTTCTTCCTCCATTCACTTCAAGTTTTCCTTCAAGTTTTTCTCCGTGAAACCACGAGAAAAAAATCTACAGGTTTTTTTTTTTTTCTTAATGGAATTTAAGGTATCCAAGTCTTCAAAAAGAAGAGACCAAAGCTCTGGGACAACCAGGACACAGATCAATGAAGAAAGATCCAACAGCTCTTAATGACATCCTAATAATGAGAAAGAAAAAAAGTGAGATTACAGCTAGTTCACTGGTATAAAAATGTGGGAGAGAAAAGAGGCAGAATAGGTACCTAACAGTAATGAAGAAGCAAGATTCTGGCCTTTTTTTTCCCCCTGAAGAGAATAAGAACATTTCCTTGGGATACAGAGAGATAATAAATGTTTTTAAAAATAATTTTACACAGCAGCTTATACCACATTCATACTGATTCCACAAACCAGAAAAACTAGTCAGAGGTAACACTTTCCCCCATTTAAACTCCAAATTTAGAGACTATGAAGTTTAAATATTTTTATGAACAGAAATGGATAATTTAAAACCCAAAATAAGCATTTTGTATTTTTGCAAAGGCTCAGGTTTTTGATTGTAGTTTGGTTTTCTGTTGGTTTTGGTTGTTTTTTTTTTTCTTTTTTAATGTCCTGAGGGAGGTGTGGTCTGTCAGTGTAGCTAGATTTGGCACATCATCTTAATGATGCATCAAGGGACCATTAAGGTGCATTGAACCAAAGATTCCCATTCTCCTTGCCTGCTGTGAATTCTCTACTGTCCACCCTTTGGGCACGAGATAAACAGCATTTACTTCAGACAGTTCTTTGCATCAGGATGCTCCTGTGTTTCCCATACAGCAACTGGAAAGTTCCACATTCTTTTACTCTCTCTCTTTTGTTTTAATTGAAATTTGATCTTCATATATTAAGTTCCTTCTATAGACCTTAAAATCTACATGGAGAAAAGGAGAGAAAAATTTATAATATTTAATTGCCGATTTCTTTGTAGAATTGTCTGCAGATCTGCATTCTGGCACTAAAGTTAAAGGAATGTCTTTAGAGCTAGGATGCCTTCTAATTAAATTACTTATTGAGTGGCATTTCAAATATGGGGAAGGTTTGCCATATGGCTTCTTTAAATTCTTTAAATTTTGGATGTCTGAGTCCCATAGACTCTAGCATACAATCAAAGTGATGACCTGCTCTGTCCTTAATAGCTATATGACAGAAAAATAATTGCCTAGAATGATTTCTACTAAATTCATAGAAATAAGAGATGCACGAGTGCATAACATGTCCAGATTTTAATAAGAGCAGCCAGTGCTACAGTAAATATAATGAAAAGCCAGGCAAGAGCACACGGCTGCATTAAGAGAGGTCATGCATGTGTCAGGGAGACACCAGACAGGAGACTTGCTGGAAGTGTTGCAAAAGAGTTTAAAGCAATGTAAATATTTTAGGAAGTCTAAATCAATGGAGGAAAAGGAAAAATATATGAAAAAAGTGGCAGGTTATTTTTTTATTTTAGTGGGTTTTTAGTGAGTTCTTGAAACCTTCTGAATTCAGACAGGTGTGTGAGATTTTGCATGATCAAGGGGTTTTACTGACATGTGAATAAAATGATTAACTAATTCAGTTTTGTATCATTTTTTAAGTTAGGAAGTTTAAAGGCATATATGGCCTAGATAGCACAGTACTCCCTTCTGGAACAAAATCCCCTTCTGTTGCTCCATTAAAACTAAAAGGATGTTTAGGTTCGATGGCTTTGCTCAAGCAGAGGATCTGACAGGTAATGACTTTCAACCATCCCTTTCATTGTGACTTTCTGCAACAGTATGCAGTCTTTTTCCTCTCTTTTAGCAGGGAAAGTTGTGGGGAGGAGTTTGATGGGACCTGAGAGCTTGTGCTTTTTGTTTGCTCCTGAAGGTCAGTCTGCAGCTTGCTGGGAAGGAAGCCTGGGAGCGGAGGCAGGAGCAGTGCCAAGGGCAGGAGGCTCAGCTGAGCTGCAGTGGGATCAACTCGTTGTGCCCTATTCACTCTCAGGCCAGAGGTGTGTAATGTCTGCTGGCATGTGGGGAGGCTCCTAACTGCTCCCAGAGCTGGCCCATGAACTCTGCTGCACACTGACATGGTTCTAGGGCACGTTATCCCTCTGTGGCCATACAAAGCACTGTCAAAAGCCAACGCTTGACAAATGAGCACATCTGCTCCTGTGCAGGAGCTGGTCAGACAATGCAGACCATCTAATTTTAACTCTCTCCTGACATGATGTTCAGACTGTGCTTCTTGTTCCTCAGGCCACAAGCTGCTCCTAAAAAATTTCTTGTCTTGTTTTGTCTCTAATTAAAAAGAATAGTAGATCTTCATAAATGATAGCTAATATATTTGGATGTCTGTGGTAAAATTTTGGAAAAAAACCCTTAAACAAAATGCTTTAAGCAAAAATTTATTCCGTCTTCCCTAAATTGCCTGAAATGACTAACATAATCAAAGACTTCTAGCCTTGATGACCAGCTTGACATTGGTGGCGCTAACATAAATGACCTTTTGTGAGGAGATCTTTAGCATTTCTGTGAAACCATTCTGACATTCAGTTCCAAAGCCTCAAAACAAAACTACTCACATGCGCATGGGTGGTGTTCTTACCCTTTAATTGAAGCTGGCATTAATCTTCTCCTTGGCATTGTTGCAGCATACAAGCTGATATATTAGAAAATTGGTTGTTTGGAGATTTAGGCTTCTGTACCGATGGCTTGTGTGGATGCTAATAGGAGTCCTTTACTTCCACAGCAAAATGAACTCAGATACCTGTTTGATACAGCAGAACTCTGTCCTTCATCACAGGTGTAATCTTTCCCTTTTGTTTTGCCATCACAGAATATCTGTATTAGGCACCTAAGTTTTTTACTATTAGGAAATAGCCTCTAATGGTCTGGAGATCCATAGCCTCTAATGGTCTGGAAATAGAACTGGAAAAGAAGGCAGGCAATAACATTAGTGCCCTTTTATAAATATGGCCTCAACATTTGCCAAGACAAATTTGAGAAAAAAACCCCAAGGATAAGCAGGAGTTCTGGACTCTTGCCACTGCTAATCTGACTCAGAAAAGACAGGTATTCAATAAAGCGCAATATGTCCTTGATTTTTGCTCAGAGATCATTTTAAAAAAGATTCTGATTTGTCCCCTTTGCCTCTGGTTGTTTTGGTTTGGTTTGGTTTTGGTTTGTTTTTCCTTAACAGCTCACAGTCTGTTAGTCTCTAGACTAAAAGGAAACCACTGTGGTGATATAAATCTGACAGTGAGCTTACTGCAGATCAATTGAACATTTAATTTTTTTTCACATAAGCTACAAAATGTGTGGTCAACTTCGATATCTTGGTTTGGAGCTAACAGTGGGTTTTAGTCTATAATCAAGGACAGCAGATCAGTAACTGGCGGGTACTGATATTGCTCTAAAGAAACTGCAGTGAGAACAGTGAATGTCAGAAGAACACTAACATTTTCACCAATGGTATAAAGGCTAAATAACGGTAAGGAAGATCAGCTTAATAATTTCACTCTTCCAGTGGATTGACAATGGATTTGTGATACCTTCTGCAAAATACATTTGTGTGTTTATCTTTTGATTTTCTGCTATCTTTTGATTTCTCTACTCCACTCTGGTGAGACCTCACCTGTAGTACTGCAGCCATCTGTGGAGTCCTCAGCACAGGAAAGACATGGAAGTATTGGAGCAGGTTCAGAGGAGGGCCACGAAAATGATCAGAAGGTTGAAGTACTTCTCCTATGAAGAAAGGCTTTTTTTGTTCAGCCTAGAAAAGACTCTAGGGAGACCTTATTTTTGCCTTTTGATACTCAAGGAGGCCTTCTAAGAAACAGAGAAACAAACTTTAGTAAGGCTTATAGTGCCAGGACAAGGGGTAATAGTTTTAAACTAAAAGGTAGTGGATTTAGGCTAGATACAGGAAATTTTATTTTTTGCATAATGAGTGTAGTGAGACACTGGCACGAGTTGCTCAGAGAGGTGGTGGGTGACCCACCCCTGGAAACTTTGGAGGTCAAGTTAGATGGGGCTCTGAGCAATCCAATCCTGTTGAAGATAGAATCACAGGATTGTTAAGGTTGGAAAAGACCTTTAAGATAAATGTCCAGCTGCCAACTCAGCAGTACAACCATGTTCACCATTAAACCATATCCTCAAGTGTCACTTCAACACTCTTTTTGAACACTTCCAGAGATGGTGACTCCACCACTTCCCTGAGCAGCTCAATCCAAAGTTTAACCACTCTTTCTGTGAAGAAAATTTTCCTAATATATAATCTGAACCTCCCCTGGTGCCACTTGAGGCCTTTTCCTTTTGTCCTGTCACTTGTCACCCAGGTGAAGAAACCAACCTCCAACTTGTGACAGCCTCCTTTTGGGTAGTGGTGGACACCAATAAGGTCTCCCCAAGCCTCCTCTTCTCCAGGCTGAATACCCTCAGCTCCCTCAGCTGCTCCTCACAGGACTTGTGCTCCAGACCCTCCCCCAGCTCCATTGCTCTTCTCTGGACACACTCCAGACTCTTAATGTCCCTCTTGTTGTGAGGTGCTGAGAAATTAAAACAGGATTTGAGGTGTGGCCTCACCAGTGCTGAGTGCAGGGGGACAATCCCTGCCCTGGTCCTGCTGGCCACACTCTTGCTGATCCAGGCCAGGATGCCAATGACCTTTGTGGCCACCTGGGCACAGCTGGCTCATGCTCGACCACTGTCAACCAGCACCCTCAGGTTCTTTCAGCCATTCTGTCCCCAGCCTGTAGCACTGCAGGAGTTGTTGTGCCTCAAGGGCAGGATCCAGAGCTTGGCCTTGTTGAACCTCATTGGCCTTGGCCCATCAATCCAGCTGTCCAGATCCCTCTGCAGAGCCTTCCTGCCCTTCAGAAGATTAACACTCCCACCTATCTTAGTGTGTCTGTGACCTCCCCCATGGCAGGTGGGTCACTCTGGAGACCCAACTCAGACTACTCTGTGATTCTATGATTTTGGTAGACATGCAGATATACATTGCAAGGCATCTGATGCAAGTTTGAAAACTGAACATTTCATCAATCACACATAATTTTAACTTTTGGGTCTGTCAAAACAACTTCTGCAATTGCCTTTTCTGGATTCCTGTGTTTCAGCCTGGCTGTGTAGGAAAACGCTGACAAACAGTGCAGAGGGTGAGGCTACCTGGTGTTTTCCCCATGTCAGTGCTTTTTGTGGTGTGGAACAAACAGCTCATCATGCCAGCCCACGTGTTATATTTGCTTGAGCCATGCAAATCCTAAGCTAGGATTTTTGTGCTATTACTCTGTTATACTCAGATGCTAACATAAATTTAAATGAGGTGAATCTAACTCAGTCATAATGTAATGAGAGGAAAATAATTATTTCAACAAAGTTATGCTTTCTTCATAGTTATCCTATAGAGTACAAAAAGTGCAAAGTACCCCTTGCTTAAATTTGATAAATTCTAGTAAGTGTAGACCTTTTCTGAAAGCCCAAACTCATTAATTGTATGATTCATAAGTAGCTCCCATAAGTATAAAACAACACATATTACATCAAGTAAAGTGAATCCCAAATAGAGAAGGGAATTTAAAGAAAACTAAGTTGCACCTAACTGTGCGTGAACTGTGAAATGTATTTTTAGATTAATTTTTTATTTCCCCTTGTCATTTCTGATCTTGAGTGCATTTGTAACCATCTTGTACCCATCACTTATGTTCCACACAACAGGTCAGAGATGCAGACATCAATCTTGCAAAATTTATTTCCAGTCTATCCTCTCTCCTGCTTCTCCTGCACATTAGTAAAATCATTTAATGAGGACAACATTTCATTGGGAGAAAGTTGTCCAGAGTTTTCCTTATAATTCTTCTTGGGTAATGACACTTTTGGCTGCTTCTGAGCTCCCCATCCTTTCATTTTTGCACACTGTGGGGAGTAAATGTATTATCTTATCTACTTTTGTGCATGGTCTTGTAGTACAACTAAAGACATGTCCCAGATAGCTGCTGCCAAGAGGTGTGGTCTTGATCTCAGCCACCTCTTTCTGATATGATTATCAAAACTGTACTTCCTGATGGCACAGGCATCTGATCCTTCAAGAAGCACATTAAGAAGGCTAAATCAGAAAAAGATAACCACTTTTTCCTCTTCTCTCTTTTTTTATTTATAGATTAGTTCAGGTCTGGAAATTTGGGAATCTGATGAGACTGTCCCTGTGCACAGCAGCCAGACACTAAGTTAGCTTTGCTAAGTCACAAGCAGCACATTCAAGTGCCTGAATTATCTTGTTCTACTCTCAACACTAAAGTGGAATTAAACAAAGTGCTCTCAACTCCCATTAAGCACCTTTAAATATTCAAATGTTTAAATATTTAGATGACCTTAACTGCTTCTAAGAGGTTCAGAGTGAGGAACAGTAGTCTGTTAATTCATGCACCCATTCCTAGTGGGCTGAGCATCTTCTCTGAGTCCACAGTAGCATTTTGGTTTGGAGCACTTGTGTGGTTTTAAAGTCCATTTCCTAGCAGTTCCCACTTCCAATTGTTGGTTCAGTTCAGCATGACTTTACATCCTATGTTAACGATAATTTTTCCTTTAAATAATTCAGGTTTGATGTCTGAGACAGATCTGCTGTAAAGGACTCCATTAATTGCTTGAATGCTATATCAGAGGTAAGTTTGGCCAAGAGATGTAAAATCCATTAGGCAATGTTAAAATGAAGAAAAAATGCTCACGCTGGAATAAATTCAACTAAAAGACATACAGAATAAAAGGTAGAGGAAAGAATACCACAAGTCTTTCTATATCCTTTGTATTTGTCTTCAAATGACACTATTCCACTTTTAAATTTCAGTTATTACTGAGGTAATGGTATTCAGATTATCAGTGTAGTATGGCAATTACAGTAAGGAAAATATCTCTAAATCTTCAGAAAAGAAATCATTCAGTCTAACATGTACAATAGCTCTTGCTAGAATAAGGGGAAATCATTGCTTTTAGTCAAGTGACCTACTAAGTGCCATCTACCACATCAAGAAATAAAACATTATCTATTTATAATCCAGCCAGAAACTTGCTGTTATTATCACTAGACCAGCTACTTTGATTTTAAATCTCTTTTTTTTCTGATGGAAAAGATAGTGAAAGCAGAGAAGTTTACAGTGAACATGTCAGATGAAACCCACTCAGAGGCAGATTTACTGGGGAAGGGTGGAAAGGATACAAACCCTATGACTAGTTTCTGACTTCTGCTCCTCTGCATTAAGGCTTGGAGCTCATAAGCTCCCACTGCCTACTCTGAATTTTCTTTGAGCTCCCCATATTTGATGCACAGAATGACAAAGACTGAGAGAGCTTGTAGCACTGTGAAGAATCCTAAACTTCTCCCACATTTCTGCCCCACAGTGCTGCCCAGCCCCAGCAGGCAATGACCCAGTAACATGCCCTTGTTTCATAATAAGACTTTATTTAAGCAAAGTCCACAATTTGCCTCCTATAGTGAAGATACAATTTCAGGCAATCAATGCTCTGTTTGAGGTACTCCTCCTAATTACAGCAAAAGATCATACATTTGTGTTCCCCCTGCAGCTTGGGATGTAATTCATCATATCCTTTCTGTGCCTCCAAAAAAACTGAGTAATGAATGGAAATGTTGAGTATTGGGTGAAGTTTTTTTCATCTCCAACTTGTTACGGGAACTTGGTAGGAAAATCTGTACCTATTGTTAAAGTATTCATCATTAGGTCTTCCTTGGTCTTTCCTTCTCATCCTTACCATTGCATATCCAAATTAGCTTCCTGGCTGACATTGGATAGACCGTGTAAAAAGAAGTGAGGGCAGAATGAAGCTAGGGCAGAATGGAGTATTCAGTATATATCTCTGCATATCCTTCATGTAGAAAACTACCTTCCTGAACAATTTCCTGGATTTCTGAGGGTTTTGTCAAAATTTACAACTGCGAAAAAGACTGAAGTAGTTCTAGCATGAACAAAAAAACATTCAGAAAAGTGGTCACCTTTAGAATATGTCTTTGCTCAAACTGTTAATTTTGATATACCCTGGGGATTGATGTGGTAAGATAGTCTGTTAGCATGATGAAATTCAGGATGGCTATATTATTTAGTGTTTCCTGGTGTTTCAGTGCTACTTATTTTAATGCAGCCCAGAATCAAAAGCTTGTTCCAGCCTCAGGTCGTGGTGGTCTGTGTTTCTGTCATTCCTGATAGACTTGTCCCTCTTACTCCTGATGAGTGATGCTTGTGGAGATTTCAGAATTTTCCCTGACAATATATTACACGTCTGTGCTAAAAAGTTCTCCTAATAGCATACTTGAATATTCCTTGCATCAATATATGCCCACTGCTTCTTGTTCTTCCCACCATGGACATCTGACATTCTCTAGACGTGTCTCTGTGGGCGTTTGAATAGAAGTCAGAATTTCAGACAGGGTTTGGATGGAGGGATTGCATCACATGTCTGGTGAACTATTCCTGTTAATAGGGCCTAATGCAGCTCTCTTTTCATTGAAACAGCATGGCATTGTTGACTCATGTTTGGTTGATGGCCCACAGCATCCCTTTGGTATGTTTTTTTCCAGAACTTCCTCACAACCAATTGTTTCCAGGTCTTTATTTGTGCTGTTGGTTATTTCAGCCTAAATGTTGCTGAAAATTGCCCCAAAAATTACCTTCCCTGATTTAGATTGCCCAGCATACACTGCTGCAGTTTCAGATTAGCAATGCAAGTTAAGTGCATTTCTCCTTGATTCTGCATTCCAGTCCCTGGCTTCACATTTATTACATGGACAAGTAATGTCTATATCCTGACACCCAAATGTTTGGGAAGACGAGATGTGTTTTGCCACTTTTTGAAGGTAAGTTTGCAAACTCAAGTCAGTTGTATCCATGGAAACATCACTTAAAGACATGAGTCTGCAGGCTCTCCTCTAGCCCTCTGATTAGAATCTGGGTGTTCTGTAGACCAAGTCCTTCTAGTCCAAAAAAATAAATCATCAGGAACAGTCATTTGTCCAGAACAGTCTGTGAACATAAACACTTGTAAAGCTCCTTAATAGATTCCGTCAGAGTTCAAACCACATCCCTATTAAACAACATTTTGTTAATTCACCTGGTTTAGAGCTCCCAAATTGTCTGACTTTTTTATCCGTTATTGAGCTCAGCTGTGACAAGAACTGGGCTTGGAATTAGAAGTGTTTGGACAATTTAAGAAGGTATTTAGCCAACATGTTGGGCACCTTTGTGAAAGTGCTTGCGGAGCAATACTGGAATCAGTGCCCATTTTTATGAACCAATACAGGTGATGCTCTTAGTTTCTATTCTACTGATAAATAAACCATTCATTATGATTTCATGAACAGAGATGTGAGAGAACACCTGATAGGTTGGCCTGAATTTTGGCCTGAATTTTTTGGCCCAGTCCAGACATTTATTGGCAATCTTATTCGACATTTTGTCTCTGCTACCCAGTTTTGTAATCAGGAAACGGTTACTGGCTTTCTGTTCAGAAACAACACTTTGATGGTAACTAGATTGGGGAACTGTTGTAAGTCTTCATTGCTGTGGTTTTCAATGAAACAAAAAAAAGTTTGTTTTTTTTTTTTGTTCCCAAAGAGAGTACAATTACTTTCAAATTTAACTTTTTAATGCATTATTTCAAATAAGCTTTCTGTCCACAAAATATTCTGCAACGTTAATTGTTTTACCAAATATTCCTATCATTGAATATATTTAGAAAAATAAATTCAAAAGGAATTTGAATGCTGCCAAAAGTAATTCACTTTAAAATGTGAATGAAAATGTATATATTATGTGTTGAATATTCAGCTATGAAATCTGCCACAGAACTTCAAAAGTCTTGTACTTTCAAGTTCTTTCTGGGAAAGAATTTATCTGCAAACTGTTTTCATAATGCCCTTATGCATTTTCCTCCTTAAGAAACAAATTTTTTTTAATATGTCTGACAAATCTGAATAGAATTCAGGTGGTAAAGAAAAGACAATTCTCAGCCAGATGTTAATCCTTCTGCTAAATACCAGATTATGGCAGATATGAGAAACTGTCATAGGTTCAGAAAAATCCTTAATACAAGAATGTATTTGGGCTCAAGATTAACTCCAACCATACTGAAGGCTTTTGATTTTTCTTTCTACTGCCATGAAGCCCTGTGGGGGATCAGCAATTTACTTTAGATTTCAGATTTGCATTTTCATTGCTGAATGTCCTTTTGGCAGGAGCATTTCTAACATTTTTTTCTAAGTACAATGTTTAAACAGTCTTTCTTGCTATAAAAAGGAGAATGAATTTAAATTTTAATAAGAAAAACCCACAGTGTGCACCAGCATAAAATTAAAGCTCCCCTGTGCTGCCTTTTGTCCTCTGGGTTTTTTTAGAGTGACTGGTATCACTCCAATATTAATTACCTTCAGAATTTCTTATGAATGTTATCGTTAGGAATTACAGACACAGTCTTTT
Organism: Hypocryptadius cinnamomeus; assembly: GCA_013400635.1. Taxonomy (NCBI): domain Eukaryota; kingdom Metazoa; phylum Chordata; class Aves; order Passeriformes; family Zosteropidae; genus Hypocryptadius; species Hypocryptadius cinnamomeus. Next base: position 371 of record VYZP01080955.1, on the reverse strand, counting down.
TAATAGACCAACAGTTTGATATAACTCTATAATTTTGTTATGTGTAAAGCTTATGTGATGAAATGCATTCTGAAACAACTACGGTCACTTGTTTCTGTATATTCAACTACAAAACAAAACACACCATAGATTATTTTATTACAACATTTGTCTAAATTTACTACAGTTATATTTAACTGAGTAAAGATGCTGTTGGGTGTTGGCACAGCACTGTCGTCTTATCTTTAATCACTGCACAAAATCCAAAAATGATAACTAAATTAAAATATGCTGCCACAATAAAAGTATGAGTTAATTTTTATCATCAGGGAAAAAAATTGAGCAATTATCATTCCCATTAGCAGGAAATACAACTTTTTGAGGCCTAATTC
>VYZP01080943.1:0-41490 GCA_013400635.1 Hypocryptadius cinnamomeus | reverse complement strand
ATTTTCAAGATGGGCCTGTGTTCTGCTTTAATTATGCTTTAAGCTGTTCTTGTTTACAGAGTGTGCAAACAGTGTTAACTGGGCAGGATAGTGCTTGACAGAAAAGGGAGGGTAGTTTTTCTTACTGGTACAGAGCTTCAAGTGACTCTTTAGATACTTGGTTAGCAATTAAAAGGGCTAAAGCAGAGCCTGGATTTTTAAGACTAACTTTAGTGGTGCTGTAGAAATTCGTCAGAATGTTAGATTATCTTTAAACTTTTGTTGGAAATACCAGACTAAAAAAAAAAAAAAAAGTAGAAACTAGAAAAATCAATTTCCTCCTCTCAACCAGCAAAGTAATACATTTTTCTTACCTGCTGCCATGTATCAGGAGGATGACAGCTACAAACCGAATGTCAATCAATGTAATTTAGCTATGTTGAAAAAAAAAAAAATCAAGCTTTTTAACCAGCAGCTGTTCGACCAGGAGATAACCAAAAATGCACTTTAGTGTCTTTGATAACTGAAAGTGACAGCTGTTTGTTTTTTTTTATGACATCTTGGTCCTTTTTGAATAAACTGAAGTAGCTTCCAGTGGAGCTTTTGTATGTTGGTTATATATGTACCTGCACTGGTGACATTGTAAGTCACTTACTCAAGTAATGTCTATATTTATAGAAATGTGGATGACTTCTTAAACCTCAATAAACAATTGAAAACAAGCCTGCAGAGAGAAGGTGTCTGACTTTTTGTGCTGCAGTGGTACATTCTTATCAACCTCTGTGCACACAGTTCTGCTATTACTCAAATCAGTATTTCTGTTGAATAACCAAAGTCTTAAAATGTGGTGAGGCTTATAAATGTCACAGTGTTAGAAACTGGAGGTATCTCATTGAAAACTTTGGATCAGTGGTGTCTTTATATTCATGGAAGAAATACCTGCTGCCATGACTCTTTTCCAAAGTGATGGCTCTTGCATAATTTGCAACTTCTTGTATATAGCTGAGCCTATTTTGTGTTATGTGCAACACTTACTAGGCAGTGCTGGGCATATATCACATGTACTCTCAGGTGGTACTTGATTTAATGTCTTTAGCCTTGTGTATCTGAAGCTGAGGGATTAATCTGCAGTTAAGCCTTGGATGAATTTTCTTCTTGGATGTTACAGCAATGAGTAGAATGTATTGATATGGCAAGCTTCTAATTAGTTTCAGGACCCAAGCATAGGCAAGAAAAACTTTGTTTAGCCTGCAAATGAAAATGGCTAAGTTTGAACCAGAATACCCAAATACCAGAATACTCTCTCTCAAAACCCTGATATTTTCATTTTTGTTTATGTAACTGATGGCACATCAAAATGTAGGTTACTCTTAGTCCTGAGGAACAAGCTATATTAGTGATGCTGTCCTATGAATTTGGTGAATAAATGGTATAATGTGGCTAATATTTTCCTTCCTATTGGATGTACTCCTAGGCTAAGGAAGGTGAGATGGCAGGCTGGCTTCTTGTACACAAACTGATACCAAATACTAATTGCTCCATTTTCAGTACTCATTAGGCTTCTATTGGGAATAGTTGAAAACACATACTGCTTGAGAAAAAACAACTGTGTTTTGTTTTGCATATTAAACATGCTAGTGTTTTATCTGGTGGCAGTCTCCCTCAACTCTTCTATGCATAAAAACAGCAGTGAATGATTTTAATTACAAAGACTTGACAATCTGTACTCTAGCACTCTGGAGGGAAAAGTGAGAGAAGGTGGAGAGTACTGTTTCTAAAATGTCATGGTTCTTACTGTGTTAATACTGACTTGGAAGCAGAAGACTCTAGGGGATGATTTTTAAATTCAAGCTATGCCTTTATCTGTATTAGAACTGTTTTGCTGGAATTTTACAGTGACAGTCCTGAGAGTACAGTATACAAATGTAGCTTTACCTCTGAAACTGTTTTGTATTACCATGACAGTCTTCCAACTGTGAACAGAACAACGATTGCAGGAGAGCATTCAGGATCTGAACTGATTGAGTTCCTGCTGGCACGGTCCTGCCAGGCATGGATCACGTTTTTCCATAATGAATTGTCAGTTCTGGCCTAAATACTGGTATGTAAGAAAATCTTCAGAGTAGCTGAATAAGCAGGTGTTATTTTGTTACAATGCTGGAGTTACAAATCCTAAATCGAAAATACTTTTTGCTCCAAGGGCTACACATGAACGCTGTGCTCTTCAAGATTTCAGGTGACTATCTTAACCTGCTTCTCTAAGGAGGTAAGGAATTGCATCTGAATTGATGCTATTGAACAAGCTATGAGGTCTTGTCACCTTATCACTTGTTTTAACTTACAAAAGTTTGCATAGCATTGCCTCAGCTATTTACACACAATCACAGTTAACCAGCCTTCAGGGTCTGGTCTCTCTTTTCTAGCTGCATAGCTGTGTGTTAGCATCAGACTGTTTCAACTAGGAAAAATACTGCGGGATGATGAGGATGAGGCTCCAGGTTCTCAGTTGCATTGTACTGAATGTGCATTTATATTTGAAAAAAAAAAACAAAAACATTTTGCTCTTCAAATTTTCATGTTTTAGTGTGACACGATTGATCCTTTGTGTGCAAAGCAATACCCACAGCCAGCCCGTGCTTCCCAGCCTTTGGGTGCTTCTGTAGCCTGTGGTGCAGCACTCTGAGCCTGCAGGAGTTCATTACCCAGGACTTTGTGGTCACAGAGCAGCAAGGGGCTGAGAGCAGTCAGGTGGGGGCTAGCTAAGCCCTTCTGGACCTCAGCGGGTCTGAGTGAAGCAGTTTTGTCTCCTTGGGGGGATGTTATCTGTATCTTGGATCATTTGTTTACTAATATCTGAGTGTTAATTAGGGTCTGGCTGAAACTTGTTGAGAGGTGAGTGTCATTCTTGACATGGAGGGAGGATTTAGATACTACAAATTGATGCTACAAAGGAGTTGGTAAGGCAGAATATGTAAAACATAGTCAACCTGCACCCACCATATACAGGGCACTAGTCCTAGCATGCAGTCGTGAGTCAGCTGTCAGATTGCAGTGCATGAAGGCTGGCAAATGTGTGCTCATAATGCTGCCTAACTTCTGAGAGAGAAATCTAGGCATGAATCAGTGCTTTTAGGATCAGTGTTTTCACTTTACTGGTGGGTGACTCATCTTTTGAGAGGGTCACAGTTTACAGCCTGCTCTGATAGATTTGTGTCCCCAAGCCAAAACAACCCTTGTTGCTGCTGGGAGGGATGTGTAGGGTGCTGTTTGTTTAGTCTGGGGGTTGAGGAAAGCTTTTTTTGTTTTTTTTTAAATCCTGACTGACATAGGTATGTGAAGGCCTGCCCCTCATGCTGCTCTGCAGGCTGTGACTATTTTTAGGAGCAGTATGAGACTGCAGAGCTGTGTGAATAAACTGAAGGGAAATACACAGCCTGGCTTCACAGCAGGCTGGTGCTGGGGGTTGTCGTGTGGGCTCCCACAGCCATCCTGCCTGTCTGAAGACAAAATAAAGGGCCAATACATAGCTGGTACCTTGCCCTGTTTTAAACCATTAGTCAGTCTTCTTAAACTGTCTGTAAAGAAGAAAAATTGCAGTTTTGTAGACCTAGCTGACCAAAGGCACATTAAGGACTTAGGTTTCCTCCCTGCCAGTGTCTCATTCTGTGTTGCTGGCTGGGAGTGAGCCCAGAGCCTCTGGGTGAGTGGGTGGTGCTGCCTGCCTGCTCCCCATGGGACTGAGTAGTCACACACTGATTTTACTCAAAGGCAAACCCAAAATCTAAGGCAAAAAAAGTAGGCAGGGAGGCTAGACAGTACTTCCAGGCTAAATACCTGCTTGCAAAAAGCTCGGGAAAGTAAGAGAGAATAATCCCTGAGCTTTGAAGATTATGGTTTCTTAGTTCCGGCTATATTTACACAGCTGCTCCACTAGAATTAAGAGCTAAAGATGACAGAATAGTTAGGGAGAAGGTCAAGTACAGTTGTTGCCTGTGGGGTGTGTGAAGGGAGAGAGGATTTGAAACTGTTGTGTTTTCCTAGCTTTTCAAGACACAACTGAGCCCTAGGGAAATAGATATGATTTTAGACTGCTTAATTGCTTCAAAATCTTTATTATTTTATACACTGTAGTTTTCCTATTGCTGAAATGAAACAATACCTCATTTAAGAAAGTCACCTAATCACTGCATTAATCTCAATTGACAAAAGAGAAAGTTAGCAGGGCTATTGAGCCTTGTTAAATGTGCTGAGGGCTCCTGGCTGGCTCACAAGCTGCTGTATTTCAAGGTTCTTTCTAAAAATACCAGAATGGTAGAATTTAGGTCAGACAAAGTAAAGGTGGGAAGCCTGATACCTCAGACCCTACACGTAGTCCAGAGGTACCACCAACCCTGTAACCACTTATCTTCTGTTATCAGTTTATGAATGATAATTTAGGAAGATTTCCTTTGGAGTGTAACATTTTCATCCCTTTCCTGTTTCAGTGTCATTTGCCTTGAAAGCTTTAACAGGTTGTTTTGATATTAGAACATCAATGAATTGGGTGTCAAAAGGATGAGTTTGTAAATGGAGAGGATCAGGAAAAAGTGTTCACCTATGCTTTAGTGGCTTGGTTAGGTAAAACCAGTCTTTTTGTAAAGCAGGCTTAACGGGATGAAGATGACCTTAAAGAGGGAAATTTTCTAAAAATATCCTCATTTCTAACATTAGCTGAACTATGCTGATCTTAGAATTACTGTATGCTGTTGAAGCATGAGCTGCTGTTGTTCTCTTGACACCAGTTGCATGATGACCTCTAAGACGCCTTCAACAGTTTGCAGACACTAGGTGTAAAGTCTCCACAGTATTTCTGAATATATATGTCTATGATGTATGTTTTCAGTTGTCTTGAGGTGTTTCTGTGGGTCAATTTCGTTTCTAATAGAACCTTGATTCTTTGGGAAACATATCCATATCTCTGCAAACACAGTTTATTTCTATTTGGTTCCTGTTATAAGGGATACAGTAAAATGGCAATCTATGGATTATTAGTAGCACTGTTTCCTTTGAACTCCAGCCAATGAATTTCTATTTAAATCAGATATATATATATATATATTCCATTGTTCTTGATTATGCTGTATGCTGTATAGGAGCTGAATTTTGCTAACCTTAGAAGTGCTAGCCTCCCTGATTTTAATTAGCTTAGAAAATTGACTTGTACATTTGAAGTCACTGTAATTTAGCTGTAATCAGTCATGTTACACAGGAGACAAATGGGATTCATGGACTGCACCCACACTGATGCTTTCTGACAGCTCTCCTATTGCCACATCAATACACATCCCTCACTGCTTGCTATGGTAGCACTGGTACCAGCAAACTGTATTTCTACATGGTTCAGCAATTGTGTTTCTGCCACTCTGTCATAGAACTGGCTTATATACAGAGTTTGCTTATGTCCTGCTATTGCTGTAATCATGAGAGGAGGCAGAAAAAATTCTCTACAAAGACTCAGGTGTACATTGCAACTTTAAAACAGATACATCAAAGAATGTAATTTAAAGTCCCAGAGTTAATGCAGCAAACTGGAAGTTTAAGACTGAAGATTAGTACATCCAGCCCATCCACTATTTGTTGGTCATTTTATCTCTGAAGTTTCTTCATGTGTAAAACAAGAATCTCATAGTTGCTCTTATATTTAAATTCATGCTTAAAACTGCTGTGAGATATTAGGATATTTAGAAATACAGTGAAATGGAAAGTGTGGCACTAATTCAGATTTTTCAATTGACTTGCAACATATTTGTGTTCAATAGTTATGCATCAAGAAACCCTACTGTTTCAAAAGTAATGTATTTTAGAGTTGAAAAATGCAAGTTCAACATACTGTATTATCTCTGACTGCATGCACTTCAGCTTCACAGAAAACAAAAATATTACCATAGTTGAAAATAATAATGTACTTCATATACTTCATATACTCATAAGTATATTCATATACTTATGAATAAATATTCATAAACTGTATCAGTTTGTAATTAGCTGATTTTTGTTTCAGTTTGACCATAGCTATTAAGCAAAAGTGGTCAAAATTATTTGGTTTTATGTCTAAATTAAATTGGGATGAACATATGGTCTTCCAAATCAGGCATATGAGTGTTTTCAAGTAATGGTGATTTGCAAGAATCTCAAGTTAAAATAACATATTGTCCTAAAATAAGCTTTTCTTTGGAATAGTTACCAAAATGAGTGGCAATGCCTTTGAAAAAGTAGCTTTATTTTATACAGTGCACTGAGAGAAGTATGATGGTGTGATTTCAGACCTCAGGGTTCAGAGGGTCTCCTGTTCTCTCAGCCTTTCTTGGCTGTAATGAATCAGTCTGCACAGGATGCGGCTGCTAACAGATGATAATGCAAAGTGAAGGGCTGGGCCATGAAAAGCCCCAGGGTGGCTCAGCGTGGTGCTGAGTTCTCACGAAGAGCTGATTGCTTTCCAAAAATAAGAACAGGAACTAGGGCAGATAATCCATGTAAAATGCACTTTCCACCCTTACCCCTTCACAACAATTTATTATTTTCAGTATTACACAGCTTTACATGTTGATTACATACATAATCCATCCAGTCACCCACATCTACCTACACACACTTCTGCTGTATTCTTGCAAACCCTGTTTCTGAGGATTTCTCTGGGATCCTGTTTTGTGGGTGTAACTTGAGAATATATAAATATATTCATATTTTCCCATCCTTTAAACCCAAAAGTGACTGCAAACATGACAGCAGAAATATGATTCTTGGAAATTATTTCCTCTGTTTTAAATATTTCATTTTATTAGGCTAAGGTAATCTGGGCTGTTCACATTGCATGGGAACCATGCTCTTGGTGGTGGCATTGCCACTGCTCAGAGTTCAGGTTGTGTCAGCACTTTTTTTATAAATACAAATCCTTATTTCAGAAGCTTAATAAGCCTTGAATTTTCATATGTGTCTGAAACTTGGCACAGTGTATTCATTTTGCCTTTTACCACATTAAATAAAAAATAATATATATATTAGAGGGGAATGTAAATAAACAAAAAAGAAGTTTGTGTTTTGCTGCTTCTATCTCAAAGTTAGTTTTGTTTATGAAATGAAATGGTTTGAACTTGCAGCTCCAAATGGAAACCTTTGAAATTTTTTTTCTTAAGTCACAATAGTTAGCATTTGCAAATCAGGCCTACACACATCATACAAACTTGCAGAGCTCACTCACAGCGACTGAAATTCTCTCATCAGTGTCAGTAGAGCTATTTCTGTGCAGTAACAGTTGTAAAACTGAACATGTACAGAGAAGAGAAAGATGAACATACTTTTCCTTTATTTTTTTAATTAATAATTTCAAGTTCTCTCCTTTACAAAGTACATTTTCAGTGATGATGTTGAAGTAAATCAAATGCAGGTTTTTCTCCACCTTGTGGAAAAAACCCTCATGCTTGTAAAATGTCAAGGCTGTTTTCTAAACAATAAAAAAAAAATTGGGGCAGGCTCTAGTCTCAATAGAAGTACTGAATCGTTTGATATTTGCTCACTACTTCTAGACAACCCTGAAATTATCCTGAGAGTTACTAAGGGCATGGCTTGCCTGGGTACAGTATCTTGCATAGATGTCTATTTTTTCTTAAAGGCAGAGCTAGTACAGAGATCCTGTATTAATGATACCTTTAGTCTGACCTAAATCACTTCCGGCTCTTTCCTTATGGATTCACTTAAGCCTCTGCACAGGGGGTGAAGGATCTGACTGTTTGAATCTGCAATACTTTATTCTTCCTTTGCATCCATTTCATCTGCACGTACATGCCTGCACAAAGCACTCTTCCTCACCAAGGAGCATTGATTGCTCAGAAGACTAGACATACACTTCAGTCTTTCTTTGCCCTGCCAATTTTATAGAGGGTACAAAACCTCTAGAGTTGAAAAAAACCACCACTTTTTTTTTCTCCTTCCATTCAAATCCCACTTTCAGTGGGATGACCATAATTATCTACTTTGTGTTGGAAAATCCTTATTAACTTCAAGCGCTTAAGGTCAATTTTAGAGTATTCTTCCACTCAACCTGATTTCTTTCTCTTATTTACCTATGGGAAGCTTAGCACATCTATAATATCTTTGCAGAAGAAATGCTTTTTGTCTTAAGTAAAACACAGGCACAGCAGTCAGGATTCAACATACTTAGAGCTGTAAAAATGAAGCATTCTTTTTCAATTTAGGCATCTCTAGGTCTTTTTACAATTAATGGAAAGAAACGTTTATCTAGGGTGTGATTCGTATTAGTTCAGGAGCGCTAAGGGAGGTCAGATAAATCACCCTGTGCTGTTGCTTGTTTCTCTCTGTGCTCTACAGAAAGCATAAACTGATTAACTCAAATACAGACACCTACCTTTTACACCAACTGTCTATATTTATATCTGAAATGATAGCCCCAAATCTGTGCCAGCTCCTCTGCTGGAAAATGCAGGTGTCTGCCATTTGAAATCTGTGTCAATCTACGGCAGCTGAGAGCCTCATGCAGTGCTTTGCCTTAGCAAACCCACCCCAGTGCTTCTGGGTGTTGGTCAATGGCTGCACTCTTTGTAGAGGAAAATACAAAGACCAGGATATTCAATAATATCTATTTTACAAAGTGCAGTGAAACGTTTTATTTACCATGAACACTACATTTCACAGTCCAGATATTCTTGTTACAGAAATTGTAAACCAAATTACTTCCTCTTACAGTGTCTCAGTAAAGCTACTTGTACATGCAAAGGTAGATTTTCCATCAAATTCAGTGGGTGGGAGATAAGGCTGTATAATTGTGCAACAAAACTGTTGTCTAGAAAATCATCTAGAAAAACTTTTAAGTATTAAACTTTTTTTTTTTTTTTCTGAAAATGCAAGTAGATCCCCACCTACTCATTGATACTGTAATTCGGTCTAGCAGCATCGGCACCTGCTTCTGCACGTGTTGGGAGTTGCAATTGCTCTGGTGTGACCACACAAAGGCTACTGGCAATCAGCCTGAAATCACTAAAGGGTGAGAGGGAGTTGCTGTAAATTGGATTGTTAGCTGGTCTTTAGGACTGGCGTGAACATAGAAACAGGATGGGAGTAGGGAGCTCCATAAGCAGAGGACATTATAGGCTGCTGTGATGGCTCCAGGTTTCCTTCTGTCTAATAAGGTATGAGTAACTGAAAACCTTTCTGATGAGAAACCCCTAACTTTGGAGGGGGTATGAAAAGGGGGCTTCCTTGTCCCTGTGTTGTGAAAGTTGTGATAGTTTCTTATTTTCTAATGTATCTATAATGGTCAAACTTCTTGTTGCCTAAAAGGTTCAAAATCTACTACAGATAATACTCTTGAATTACGCAGAACTAATTTCTTTAGGAAACTCAGCTGAAATGCTGGGAGCTGGGGTAGAGGGAGAAAAATACCTTGAAAGTAGAGATTTTAGGGTATGGTGTCATAAGCTTTGGGTTTTAGCAAATGACTAAATGGAGCATATTGTGTATTCCAGCAGGCTTGGGGAACGCGTGAGACTTTATTTTGTTGAAGTGATTGCTTGATCTTAAAAGAAAGCCATTGTGCAGGCTTATGGGGATTTCTGCATCCCCTAAATCATCCTATCATCATGTGAAAGCACAGTGAGGGTGTACCTCCTGGGGGCTTATCTCTGATGTGAGACCAGGTGCTATGACACCCTATCAGTTATCTCTAGTGAGAAAATAACTGTACATAGTCTCCAAAGCAGATATTATCTGCTTCCCTAAACATCCTCTTCACTCTGTGTATTGTGTGGATTAAACTGGGTTGTGACGACATCGAAACTGGAACTGAGACTCCTGCTGGAAACCTGCATTGTTCCTGTTAGCTCTCCTTCTCTCTTCCACTGCAGATGTGCTTAGAAAACCTTTATCTATTGCTTCTCAGGCCTGGGGCAGTGAATTAATAATGCATAGCATAGCAAATTCAGCACTAGTAAGTGGTTGCACCGGCATTCAAAGAGTTTTCAGTTCTGAAGAGGAGAGTGGTGCAGGGGCTATACCTCTGCAGAGAACTAGAGGACCAACAAAACTGCACTTGGATGTTTTGGGTAGAGTGGTTAGGAGTTTTTATGTTCTTAGGGTTGTAACCCAGCAAGCATTCATCTCATTTCTAATATGGAGATTGTTGGGTCATTGATATTTTTTTTAGCATGTTTTAATTGTTACAAAATGAAAAGTAGAGGTGTGGGAGCAAAGATTTAAACCAGTCAAAAAAACACAGTCTGCAAAAAGATGTGACAATGTTTGGGAGCTATTGTTAAAACAACAATAACCCTCCCCACCCCAAAAAAAAGAAACTGAATAAAAAAAAACCCAAACAAACAAACAAAAAAAAAACCCCAAAACCACACACAAAAAAACCCACCAAAAAACTAAAAGCCTGAAAAACTCTTCAGCTAACAAGTGACTCGAAGTTTTGTTTGGTAATAGTAATATTTCATAGAGTGAGGGGTGTGGGTTTTGCTGGAGCTTTTTTGGTGAGGGTTTTTTTTTTTGTTGTCAGTTGTTTTTTTGTAGGGGTTTGTTTGTCCATTGTTCAAAGTCAGCTACAGTTTACTCTTTCTATCAAGCTGTTTGGTTCAGCAGTAAAGCTCCACGGATGCAGTCTGGAAGAGGGCTGGAGGTGAGCTTGGTGGCAAGCACAGGAGAGCTGCTTTTTTTCAGCATGCTGAGCTGATGGAGGTGTTAGGTTACTTTTGTTGCAAAGCCAGAGCTTTTTGCTGGCAGCCAGAAACCCTCCTTTGAACAAACTCTGGCATGGCTTGAGTTCTGTGAGTCTGCCTTACCCAGTTCCGTGGTGGGACTCCCCCAAACAGTGTGTTCTGAGCAATTAAAAGCTCTTTCAGTGCCAGCAGCAGGTCACCTGTGAGTGAGGATCCAATTTTGTATCCCCCTTACATCTCAGACTCCTGTCCCCTGCAGTGATGGTGCTGGACTCTAATGCATTTCCATCCATGATGTGACTCTGGAAAGCTCAATTTAAATCCTGATGCAGATCAAATAATCCCATATCCAAACAGAATGCTGAATTTTCTCCCTCTTTCTTGCCTTTTAAAGCTCAAAGAGAACACTGAGAATATTGCAGTGACCTTGCTACTCTTCCATAAGGAATGGAAAACCAGGGTAGGATCTCTTGAGAAATATTTTGATGGGGAGTTTAGTGATTAATTTGTTGTTACTGTGTTTAAAGAGCCTTTTGCTGCATTTCTTTGGTCAGCTGTCAGGGTATCTAAAGCTAGAGACTGTCAGTGTGGGTGTCTCTGGCCTGCAGAGCAATGCTCCCCTCTGACTGAGTACCCAGGGGCTTCATCCGACTGGTGAGCTCCAAAATGTGCCATGCTGCTCACAATCTCTCCTGGGAAAAGGGATTAGAGCCACCCTGGCATGAACTATTGGTAGGGTGGCATCACTGCTGGTGATTTGAGCTGATTATGACTTTTCTGGGCACCATGGTGCTCTCTTTCTGTTTGTGCTGGTTTGGTGAAATACTCTATTTTTTGCTGAAGTTAATATGGAAAAAAGCAGTGACTATTCCTTATCATTCCCTCTTGGATACTTTCACTGGTGACTCTTTGGCTGGTAGGTGTTCGGACAGGCTTTGGTTACAAACGGATGTATGCTTTCCTCCAGGGAAAATGGGGAGAGTAGGGATCCTCAAGAAGTGCCTCTGGGTGGTGGGGCTGGTGGTGCTGCCCTTTCCCAGGGTATATCCCAGGGGACACCAGGCTGTCCTGCCTTTCCCCAGCAGGCCCCAGTCTCCTGGCAGTGCCGTGCGTGGCTGGAGCGCAGCCCGGCAGCGCTGCCACGTGCGGCCGCAGCCCGTGCAGGGAGCCCTGCGCCCCAGAGTCCTCTGCTCCCGTGGAACAGCCACGACTCGGGAGCGCTGGGAGAGCCCAGCCCGTGGACTCAGGGTTCTGAGGTGAACCAGGTGCTACAAGGAGCTGGGATGAGGTATTTGGTGTGGTGCTTCTGCCCAGCCCCTCGGTAGGCAGGGCTGGAGAGCAGCTCCCTGCGGATCTTACTCTGTTGTATGGGGCGTATTTGCAAATGACAATAAATTGTTCTCACTTTGGAAGGTGTTCAGATAGAGATATCTGGCAGAGGCAAGCCAGTCTTCCCTTCCCCCTCCCTCGCCCTTTGCCCTTCTGATATCAATGGGGAGCAAAGCATTTCCTTTGGAAATACCGTGCCAAGCCTTGCCCTGAACAGTGGGTCCTATTGCAGCTTCTGGCTGAAACATTTAGAGATCTTATCTGCAAGGTCGGCATTCTCTGTAAGAGCAGGAGATGGATCTGTTCTTACTCACTGCTTATCCCAGGCATGTGGAGAGGTCCAGTCTGGGCAGTGTGTACTTGACACCTTTTCCTAGTGCTTCAGCACAACACAGCGCCATTTCTGTGGTTTGTCGTGTGTGCGTGGTTTTTTTGTGGCAAGCTAGTTCAGTGTCTCTTACAAACTTTTCTGTGGCTCCCAAGAATTAACAGTCTCTAAATTTATTCCCTGTGATAAAGCAAAAGGAATACAATCCAATGGAGTGCTGCTTCTCCCAGGAAATATAGTCTGGATAAAGATCTTCCTGTAACCAAAGTTTGCCATCTTTTAAGGGAGTTATTTCCAGTATTAGCATTTCCTTATCAACGGTTTTAAAAGTAACTTCAGAGGTTTATTCAATCTTTGGATTATGGTGTATTTATTTTTAAACTCAGTATTAAGGCTAGATTTTATTTTGTAAATGGAATCTCTGACTTGTGAAAATGCATAGGATGAAGCAGAAGAGTTGAAAAGTTTTTCAGAAATGTAAACAACTAAATTCTTTGGCTCTTTGGTATGAAGCATTCAATAAAAATGTTGATTTGCATGCTGTAGCTGTGCTGGCACAGTTACCTGTGCAGCTGTGTTGTGGCCCTCACAGTGAGCTGATCTGGCTCCAGTGAAATTCCTGGGTTATCTTCCAGTTTCTCAATTCAGACTGCAGCTGGCTGGACTCCATGCCAGCACAACTGGAGGGAGGGAGCCATGTGGAGAAGATAGGGTTGAATAGTGGGAGTGCCTTAAACTAGTGCTGTTGCTGCTGGAGAATTCTGGGTCATGAAGTCAGGGCCTTGGTGTTTGCAAAGCAGTAACGATGTGCACAAAACATAATTCTATGAAATGTCACTTTGTTTGTAAGAGCTGAAAAAATATGTTACCGACTTGAAAGCCTTCCTAGACAGGTATGGTTGGTCTCACAGGCTGTCATCATGGAAATAATGAGCTGGAATTGTTTTAAGCAGAAGAGGTGAACCTTAGTTCTTTACAGTGTCTGCCTTAATCTAAAAAAGTTTCTTATGAATATTGTTTTGATATTTTTTTCTACTATATTACTGTACAGTGTACTGGTGGCATTTTTTTCAGTCTCAAAGCAAAGATTCCAAGTTTCTGAAAACTGCAAATGTACAATAGCTGTACTTATTTATGGCGATTTTCTCTCTGATTCATTGATCAGATTACAAGCTTGTTTCTGTAAAATAGGAGAAATTTTATAGGCTAGTATGTTATAAACCACTTTTCATCTTCTAAATAATTGTCTGGAAAGCAAAAAGGGTAAAATCAGAGGTTGAATGCTCTTATTACATTTTAAAATTTCTGAGGTACCGGGAAGTTTGTGAGGCCAGTTACAACATGTGATGACTGTCAAATAGTTGGAAATTATTATTTGTGGTACTTAAAGAATGTTTTGGGTTTTAGTGCGGAGGTTTAGTTGTGGGGTTTTGTTCGTTTTTTGGGTTGGTTGTTTTGGGGATTTTTTTTTTTCCTAACCTTCTCTCCTAAGGACAGAAGGATTGAGAACCTGATCCTCTTCTGAAGGCTGGCAAGTCAAGCCGGGAGACATCGTGGTGGTTCAGGACAAGGAACTGTCTGTCCTGAGGGCCACACTGCAGTACCTCAGCCTGGCTGTTTCTTGATGTGCATAAGGAAGACAGACCTTGACCTTAATTGTACCTGTGCTTGTTCCTTTCCCTCTTCTTGTTACCCCACCAACTCTGTTAGGAAAAAATATGATACCTTAGAAATGTTATGCTTTCTTAACTAATTGCTAGGTACTTTATCTTAAAGCTTTTTGTCTTCAATTATTGTGTGATTGTTCAACATACACAGTACCTGACTTCAGTATTAAGTAATATTGCAGCTTAAATTCTGATGTGAAATTGTTTTTCTTCAAGTTTCATATTCAGTTCCTGAAGTGATATTTGTAGAATCTAGTAGATATTGTCTACTGACAGCCTCAACGCAGTTCTTGGCTTGAGAATTTTAGGCGTGTATGAAAGCTTATGGTGGTAATGAAGCAAAATGTCATTTTTACTTCCAGTTTCCTTAAGTTTTTTAATTGAACGTTTGAAGTGAGACATTATTTGTTTGTCTCAGATGGTGTTTATTTTCCTTTCAGATGGAGGTGAGCTGTAGCTTATTTTGAGATGGATATAAATAACTCTTTAAAAGATGCAGTAATAACAGTGTTGGCTACTGTTCCCCTGTCAAATTCTTTGATTAGTAATTAGATTACCTAGTAATCCAGGAGAGGAGAGTGCAATTGATCTCCCCGGGCACCAGGGCTTTGCCATTCTCTTCCTTCCCCAGCTGGAGGGGCAGGTCATGATGCCAGAGGCAGCAGGGGCTGCTCCTGGGGCTGGAAAAGAGCCGTGTACTGCAAGGCTGCTGCATCTGGGCTTCTGGGCAGGTCAGACAGCTGCCTGGGAGGTGCCACTTCCAGGTGGTTTGAGTGGTTTGGGTGCTCTCACTCCAGCATGAGGAGGTGCTCTGGCAAACAGAGAGCATCCGTCTGTCCTGCTGGTCACATCTGACCCATGGGAACTGGTGACTCACTGTTGAGGCCTCTCTATCTCTGGTGACTCCATGAACTGGAGCTTAGGCAGAGGAGCTCCCTCTTTGGGGTAAACCACCATCTCACTTCCTGTGCGTGGATTTATTAGGGTTTAAAGATGTGTGGGTGTGTACTTAAGGAAGTTTCAGCTTCTTCATTCCCTTCTAAATTAACAACTTGTTGTGACAGCACTAGGAGCTTGGGCTGTCCACATTGGATGCTGCATGTTCCTTAGCCTCCCTGGCAGTGCTGCTGGCTGGGGGAATTGTCTGCCACCCAGAGCATCCCTCTACCCCCTGCCCAGTCAGCTTGGGGCTCACCCACGTGCCTTCTGTGGTGCTGCCTGTGTCAGGCCACACACCTGGGCTAATAGTGTCTAATAGGGCTAATACAAGAAAATAGTAGTAATGTATTAAATGTCTTTTAAATACAAACAATCACAACTCATATTTGGTCCCTCATAGACTTTCACCCAGTCTTGCCTTTTCTAAATTTATTTAGACAAAAAAAAAAAAAAAAAAGTGATGTTCTGCTGTACTATCTAAAGTGAAAACAGTCTGATCTGAGGAATGTGGTTTGCCTTTAAATCTGGCTGACCTCATTGTGATTTCTGTATCTGCTTGGATAGTGGAATGACAAAAGATCTTGAAATTTCTGAAAACAAGCCTGCTGAGATATATAATAATAATAATAAAAAGAACTGGTATGATTCTCCTTGCCTTAATTGTGTGTTTTGTGATGTAAAGGTAAATATCTCTTATGTTCTGCTTAGTCTGTTTTGTACGAGGTAATTGTTTTTTCTGTCATACTTCAGAAATCAGGAATTTATCCTGGAATTGACTAATAGATGCCATAATCCTGTTACATGAGTAGCATGTCTTCAGCACTTCAATAGGAGGCTTCACTGTTTTTATCTATAAACCATTTCCATTAAGAATTGAACTTATGGTAGTACAACACCATCTGTTAATTGTTTGGTATAAATAGATGTTCATATATACTTTGTAAGGCATGATCATTTCTTTAATATGCTCAGCCTCCTAAAGCAGAATTTATTAATGGTAAGCCATAAATATGTATTACACATGGCATTTCCAGGGACATTCTAGTTGTCAACAATTAAATTCAGGTTTATTCTGATTAGCTACCCTTGGTGCCTAGTCAGAACACACCTGGGCATTAAAAAGATGCAGTACCTGCTTTAAGATTTACAGACTACTGGGCTAGACTTGAAATTAGTAGGAGGGCATTGAGGCAAAACAGGGATAGCTGGAGGAAAGAACAAAGGCTGTGCTTGCGTGGTTGTGTGGCTTACGTCACTTTGTTAAGCAAACAGGGTGGTTCTGCTAAGCCCTCTGACTTTGTAGTTGTGAGGATACGTGCCTCTTGTACCATGCCAAACCATCCCACTGATAGAGGAGTTAAATTGTTCTCCATCTACCTGTCATCTTGCCAAAAACAATGCGTAGATTGTGATGTGGGGGGATAAGATCAAATGTAAGGCATCAGTAGTGCCTTTGGGAATATCTCCCTCACTCCTTCTCGTGGGAGACTTGCCTGCTTGCTGTCCCCAGCTGTAGTCTTATCTTTGCACTATTCGTATTTCATATACCTGTTCTTTCTGTAATCTTTTCTGCAGCAATCATTCTCTGATGGGGGTAATGGGTATTAAAAAGGAAGATCCAACAAGGATGTAGTTATATCTCTTACATGCTGGACTTCGTGCTTCCGTCTTTGAAATTTCAGCTGGCAAAGCATTGATGCAGAATGACACTTTGGCGTTGTTTTTACATGTGCTGGTGTTGTAGATGTGATCACAACAGGAAAAAATGCTTGTGCTGGTATAATTTTGCTGGGGAGGTAAGTGAAGTTAAAGCATTATACCACAATAAAAAAACCTTTATTCATAACATGAAGTTGCAGATAAGGAAGGATCTTCCAGTTTTACTAGTCTATCTTGGGTATGTCTGTGATCTTAGTGGGTCTTTCTCATCCTACCCAATCTGAATCTGATCATATAAACTAATGGGGATAATCAGTTAGAAAAGATTAATTTCAAAGGGAAGATTGTCACTTATGCTTGAAACTAGATGTTTATCTGGAAGTCTCTTTCCTTCCAAGACTTGTGAAGGCATATGGGGCCAATGCTAGTGCATTTACTAGCACTGTTGTAGCCACCTGCATGTATGGAGAAGCCTTTGCCAGTGCCTAAAAAGTCATCACTTTCCTTCCAACATCCTTAGCCTGTCTTCTGCCATGGTGACTACAAAGACTTGCTCTCTCAATGTGTTACTGTCTTGATGTCACTGCTCTACCTCCACCACATGCTCTCCTGGCTGTGTACAGTGGACTTGGGGCTTGCCTCCAATTGTTATCACCCTCTGGATTGTGCTTGGGGTGACTCTGGCACACGTAGGAGGAAATGCTGGCCACTTTGCCCCTGTGCAGTATATGTTCTGGCACATGCCAGGGTACAGCAGAGGCAAAGTCCTTTCATCAGTATCACAGGATTAGGTCAGGCAGCTATAGTAGCCCAGGTCTGCTCTACACAGGCCAAGCACTGCATGTTTCAAAGGCAAATGGGGCCTGTAAGGAGCCTGAACAAAACTAAATAATGGAGCTGGATTTCTAGGAAAATTATGGCCTTTGCACTCTTCCTTGGTCAGTGTACTTGAAATAGTTAATTCTGGTTAGTTTGCACCAGACAGACAGGCAATAGTATATAATCTTTGTTGCTGAAATTAAATTGAATTCTGAGGAAATCTGTCTTTTCTTTATATCTGAAAGTGCAGTAGGCTCTGGACTCCTTGTAGCAGGAGCCTTGGACTCCTATTTGCTCTGTCTGATGTAAATGACTACGAATGCTGTCCAGCACTGTGTGCAGGGGCAGCTCTAGGTTGAGGAAATTACTCTGGAGTGGCTTAGCTCGCTAAACCTGGCAGCTGAATTATGTTAATCAGCATTCCTTGCTTAATGAAAACCAAAGTGAGTTATTGAAATATCAGTCACACTTCTTGATGCCACCTCAGCTGATATGACCACTTTTTGGATGTGATCCGAGATCTCTGCTTCAGCACTTGCCTGACAGTCATCCATCTCTTATTTTTCCTTAGCTGTGAGGAGGTGCAAGTACGTATGACTGTTACTACAGTAACACTGTGATTGAATGTTCTAGTAGGAATGTGTTTATCTTAAAGCCTATATTTATCTTTTTGTGAACAGTCTCAATTTAGCTAAGACCGTTTCAAAGTGAGAGTTTAAATTTATTGCACTGGAAGATGCTTTCTTGTGACAAACTTAGAAATATATTATGAACAAATTGTGTGTGCAGAGGGGGTGTTGTGTAAAAATATTCTTTTTAAAAGTGAGCTAGATGCCTGAAATATCTACCTACAGCAAGCAATAATAACTGTTTAACTGATTTTCCCAACCAGAGCAATATGATAACAGATTGAACTAAACTGAAGAAGCCAAAACTGAACTTCGGGGTCTGATTTAATGTAAGTGGCCAAAAATATGTATTTTGCTCACTTGCACATGCTTGCACCAAGCCTTGAATTAGAGATGGAGACAAAGAGAAAAACAGTGAGCAGAAAAGGGTGGGAGCCTTTCCACTACTTTCAGCAAACGTTGACTCAGATTCTTATTCTATGCCCTTTTAGCAGAGAGACTCTCTTGTGTAATCTAAGGAGAACCACATCCTATCTCCTTCCTTCCATCTGTATTAAGTCTGTGGGCCTGCTACAGCATGAGCAGAAATAAGCAATCCACTGAAGCCTGTGGGCTATCTCCTTGTTAAGTAAATACTGCCTATCACAGATGGAGCTTTAGGCTATTAACCAAACTTGTTGAGCACTGGGAATATTAATGAGCAACCATGGTTGGCACTGATGGAGACAGGACTCTCAGGCTCATGAGGGCTAGGATTAGTTTTCCTTGGGAGGGGTTTTTGACTGAAATCTCTTGTCCTTGGCTGGCCACTGACTGTATTTGGTTTCACATTTGAAGCCAGACTGTTTGCCTTTTTTTGAGAGAGAAGTTCAGGTGCAGAGCGTGGGAATATGATTTTATTGCAATTCATAAAATCACTGGTGTTTTTGTTCTTAGAATTGAGGCAGCAAGTATACTAGAACTTTGAAACAGGACCAGTGCTCCCAGTTAGTTGATGTAACTGGTCTAATTTGTAAGAACATTGTACTTGAGACCTACTTAGGGACCTGCACATCATTGTGCAAAGGGCTATGCAAGCACAGACAAAAATGTCAATACTCAGCCTTGTAATTTCAATAAGATGACTAGGAATTAGAGGAATACAGGATGATAGAAAATGGGGAGAAGAGAGAAGTGAGCAGATCCTGGTGTGCTATATGGACTCATGTGAGACATCCATCCTTCAGAAGTGGGATGGAACTACACCATACTGGTAATGATACAAAAGTGGGGGCTACTCTGCCTTCTGAGGTTTCCTACTGCTGACATCTAAATGAGACCCATTCTAATGGGAATAAAGTGATTTGAATATTATATTGTTTTTTTGGGGTTGTTTTTTTTTTTTTTGCCACAAAATTTAAATGCCTTAGACAACCATGCTGAAGCCTGTTAACTCATAGGTTTTGTCTTGGAGACTGGAGTGGGTAAGGCAGTTCCAGAGGATGTACAGGAAGAAAATTTTATTCCCTTCTGTTGATGTTCACTTCCATGCTAATGCTTTTGACTTAGGAAAGAGGTGTTAGTAGTCTGTGAGAATTCATGCAGGTGCAGTGTCTGCAGTCCCTCCCCTGGGAAATGATTTATCAGCAGCCTAAAGCAATAACTAAAACAGCCACCTGCCTTATGCCATTGCAGTTGGCAGTAATGTTATTGTGTGAAGGTTGTGTAGAGAGGCCATGGTCTCTTTCTGCCCTGATCAGGCAAGAACTGTGCTGGAAGCAGAAAGTCTCTTCCATGGTACTTGAAACTTCAAGTTAATGATTTGTTTGACTGGCTGGCTTGCCTGTAAGTGCATTGTCAGGTGATCTTATTAGAACGACAGTCAGGAGAGCTCTTAGAGCTCTTACGTCTCTACTATTACTGTTTGTTTAGGCATGTAGGTATTTCCTGCAAAGAACAGGAGCAACTAGAGCCTGGCTGTGCAATCATCTGTAGTGCAGGAAAGCTAAAAGTTCAAGCTGTTCTGCAGTTTGCATAGTTTACTCTTTTGAACTTGGCAGTATAATCTCTTCTGCATGTTTGTGGATTCTGCTTAAAATCTCCAACATACTGGAGTTTATCTCAAAAAGTAAATGAGAAGTAGGGAGAACAGAGTGCCTCTGAAAGTCTTACTTCAAGTTATTTCTTCCCTTCTTTAGGTGAAAGAAACTTAATGTGAGGTTGTGCTGGGATATCTTCTTGATCTTTGGACAAAAAAAGCCAGGATCTTGGCATTCATGATCCTTGAATCAAACTCTTGCAGGATGCATGGTCCTGCTCCCAAAAGCACAGCCAGCTCTGAAGTTGGGTACAGATGCTCAAAGCCTTAGCCCAGTCAAGTTGTGAATATCTCTAAAATACAAAACCAACAAAACATAAGTAGTTCCACCTTAGTATGAGAAAGAACTGCTTTACAGTGAGGATGGCAGAGCACTGGAAAAGGCTGCCCAGTGAGGTTATGGAGTCTCCCTTTCTGGAGATATTCATAACTCACCTGGGTGCATTCCCTTGTAACCTGCTCCAGGTTGGAGCAGGAGGGTTTGGACAAAATGATCTCCAGAGATCCCTTCTAATCCCAACTATTTTGTAATCTTAAAGGATTGAGATAATACAAAGGGCAGCCTGGGCTAGTATTTGGTCATCTTTTCTTTGACCCCTCCCCATGAGACTCAAGGGCTTCTGGTGATTGACTCTTTCAGCTCAATTAATGGTCCTGCACTTCTCTGCTTTCCTTGTATGCCAACCATTCATCCCATAGGTCTGACCTGGCTGGTGTAGGTACTGAGGGAGACTGTTGGGAAAGCTCTGGGGGAGCCAAGCTAAAGGATATCTACAATGCTTTGTTCAAAGGCATCTTTTTCCTCTCAGAAAGAGATCATATCAATTGAGCACTATTTCCTTTTGGTAACTCCCTGTTGCCAGTTCTCCATGATCTTGTCGTTTTTACTGTGCTTAGAAATGGCTTTGAAGACTTGCTTCACATCTTTCCAGGGACTGTGATTAAGTCTGTGATTTCCCAATATAATCCTTCTTGAAGAGGAATCTGACCTTTTTGTATTTCTAAAGTAATTGGGCCCTCCTGAAAGTGCCATGGCCTTTAAAGGCAATTGAGGATGACATCTCAGGGGTGCTGGCCAGCAGCCTCACTGGCCTCAATTGTCACATGAGCCCATTGGACCAGACAGATATTCAGTCTGCTCTCCCAGGCACTTGCATTGGGCAGAGGAACCAGAAAGGCCAGAGATCAAGCCTCACCAGTAAAGGCCCTTTCTACTTCTGTTAGCACCAAGTTCCACAGCCCACTCAGCAACAGAACCACGTTTTCTATAAAATTGCTTGTTATGACTCTGTACCAGGAGAAGACCTTGTTGTTTCCTCTTACACTTTTTTATTAATTTTGGCTCTGAGGTAGCTTCAGCTTCTCTAGGACCCTCCCTGTACACTGGCATTGTTCATGTTTCCTTAAACCTTCTGCTTTTGGTGTGCTTTTGTGACATCTCACTGACTCATTCAGGGATGAGTTTAATTTTTTTCAAAGCTAACAAAATAAAACACCTGCTTGGGACTTTGCTTCAGTAAAATAAATATTTTTAAGATTAAAACTCAGAAATAGTACCCTGACAGCATATATGAATACCCAGGGCTGAGGTAACTTGTAGTGCTTGAGACAGTATTGTGTGGGATTTGTGGGTATGTAAAGGGACTGCTAAAGGTAATCTTATTTTTGATGAGAACTTATGAATATTCACTCACTTCCTTTTCAGTTTTAGTAGCTATTTCCTATTGCAGCCTGTTGTGCATTGAATTCTTGGGGGTGTATTCTACACCCACTCTTCAGGTGTTGCCAACTCTCACCAGCATTCATTCTGATTAAAGGAATTGCCAGGCTACATTATCTGGATTCTTTTGGCCTTATTCGTGTTAGCCTGAAGGAGGAGGGAAGAAAAAGACCAATTTTAAGGGCTTCAAAAGCCACAGCACAGGCAGCTCCTCCTGGTGTGGTACAGGGCAGGATGAAGGTAGAGTGTTACAGCCAAGCTCCCCATGACTGGTTACAAGTCCTGGAAGCAATGACTGCACTGCTGATGCTTCTCTCAGCACTCAGGAGAAGGGGTTTAGCCTGTGCACTCCTTAAACTACTGACTTGGTTTTGGTCTCTGTACAGCCTGCTGAAACACTTCTGGCTGCAGAATTTCCTGCGAGTAGAGCATGAAGGA
This sequence comes from Hypocryptadius cinnamomeus, assembly GCA_013400635.1. Taxonomy (NCBI): domain Eukaryota; kingdom Metazoa; phylum Chordata; class Aves; order Passeriformes; family Zosteropidae; genus Hypocryptadius; species Hypocryptadius cinnamomeus. Next base: position 19,197 of record VYZP01080943.1, on the reverse strand, counting down.
AAAAACCAAAATTTCCCTGAGCTAGAATGAATATCAAACTCAGTTGTGTGTTACTTGACAGGTAGCTCTGTTGGAGATGAATGGCTGAATGAGAGCTTGGAGCTGTAATGAGGCTCTTAGTACTTGAGCATGTTTCACTGGCACTGAGTTTAACTTTATTTAGCCTGGGAAAACAGACAACACTGTGACGTCCATTTTATAAATCTATTACTAAAACTGACTTTTTACAGCTTCTGCTGCCTTCAAGGCTGCTAGAAATCCCCAGGATGAAGCCAGAAAGAACATAATCTGTTGAACTGTGATGCTGAAGCAGATTTGCAAACATCAATAGTGAATAAAATATTCTGCTTAAAAACATAAATCTCTACAATCGCTGAAATAGCTGACTATGATAAAAAGGCAATGAATTTTTCATGAAGTACAGCAATAGCACCAGATGGCTACTGGGCTTGTGGGAGAACCTTTGCATTTCACATTAATTCTGAAAAACAGTGAACTAAAAACAGCATGCAGTAATGAACTGGTCACACACAATGTTAGTTTGGAGCTAAAATAAGTGGATGGAGTCAGATTTGTTTTAAACTGGCTTATTGTCCTGGACTGGTACTTGAGATTTGGTTCCATGAGTTCTTGTCTACACAGGTCTCTCTGCAGTGTGTAGGTGGGTGGTGTTTGGTTTAAATTGCTTTATGCTCACACAGTTGTCTTCTGTCCTTTTTTTAATCTTGTCAAATCCTGCTGTAATTAACCTGCTTTCAAAGAGATGTTACTTCAAGGCAGAATGGATGAAACCACTGTAAAAGTTCATGTGGGCTTTACCCATGTCACACGAGCTACAGTGGTAGTGTCTGCGGTGTAGGGCTTTGCTATTTGAAAGTCATGTTATTTTAGTGTTGTTCTTTCCAATGTCGAAGCAACATTTTTACTAAACATTGGTGTGTGCCTGTTACTTACATTTATGACAGTTTCTAGCCAGCAGTGTATTATGTCCAGTGTCTGCTGCCCTTAGTCATGCCTGCTGACCTGCTTTGTCATCCCTAGTAGGATAACAAACTAGAAATCTTACAGTAAGAGTAGAAATTGCTATTGATGTAATGCTTAGTGAAGGAGTAATTTGGGGCTCAACACTGTGAACCATCAAAACCAAAGAAAAAGGCTTGATTAAGGATTCCTCAAACAGAAAATTTATTGTATTATTAAATTTTATTATTAAATTTAAAAGTCCAGAGCTTTTTTTTTTTCCTTCTTTTTAATTTCTTTTTTCTTCAAACCTAGGTCATATTCTGGACCTCCATTTGGAAATCTAAGTTAAATTTTAGCCACCAACTGTGATTTTTGATTATTCTTTTTCTTATGTTTTTATTTTCATAGTGGCATCTCAGCCAGTTTAACAAAAGGAAAAGATGGTTTTTATCTATTGTTTTTCTGACCACTGTATTTCTGAGTTGTGGGAAATGGATTTGAATAAGTGGTGGCATATGTACAAGCAATAACTGCTTTAAACTGTTCCAGAGTAAGATTTGAACACTAATCTTTATTAAGTTAATCTTTATGAATGAACACTAATCTTTATGAAGTTAAAGGGGTTTTTTTTTAGTTATGTGACTTTATTTTACTGATTTTTGTCAAGTGTCCTTCAAGTTTATACCCCCAGTAGCAGAGCCTTTTTATGGAGAAATTATCTGCATGTCCTTTGCCCTCATCAACCTGCCAACACATGGGTGTGCCCAGTCTTGGGAGTGAAGCTCAGAGTTCTTGTTCAGCTATGTGGTGGCTGGTGTCCACATGCTACAGTACAGGTCATGTTAGCTCTGGGGAGAAACCGTGTAGCTGCATTAACCTGATGCTACTCCTCGACTAATGTGCATGTCTTCCTGCAAAGTTAACCAGTGAGGCTGGCTGACACAGCTTTCTAACCAGGGGTACTCTAATCAGGGTATAGCTTCCTGAATGTTCATTTCAAGAGCTGCACACACTGATGAGTGAGTACACACATACCAAGGCAAGGAATAGCTTATGTTCGTGTGTATAAAATGGGTTAAGAGAATTGAGTCTAAATGTTAAGTTGTAGCATTGCTTTAGATTAGCCCCCAAATGATAGTCAGATGTACACTGTACTCTGGCTGTGTTGCAGGTTAGCATGTGTGCCTTGGCTGGTAGAAGTGAGGAGGGGATAGAGAGCACCTGATGTCCAAGTCTGGATCCACAGTATGTGCCTGGGATTGGGCTGGGAAGCAGGAGGCTTGCACAGCCCCTCTGGGGCAGGCAAGGCACTGCACCAGAGAGCAGGTGCTGTCTCCCAACAGCAGCAGTTTAGGGGCAAATTCCTGAACGGTATTTCATTATGGGCTGTTTCTGGCAACAGACTTCTGGTTTGGTTGGTGGTGTTTTTCTTGCCTTCTCTAGAGTATTGTACTGCAGTATTATGTAATCATTTTAACAGGCCGTAGGCATGCTGCACGCTGCAGAGCTGGCCAGTTTGGATCTCTGGGGAGAGACAGAGAGTTTGTCAAGGCTGGGACTATGGCAAGAAATGCTGGAGCTGCAGGCAGAGTACTGTGTGTCCCCTTCCTTTCAGGAAGCCAGTATAGTTTACGTGGTGAAGTGTGCTGTTATCTGAGCAACTCCTTGTTTCTGAGTTCATGAGTCTTACCTAAAAGCAACTGACCTGTAACTCCTGGGTTTTCTTTTGTTTAATTTAAACCGCCTCAGATATGACCCTGAAACAAAATGAACCAGGAAGATTTAGGAGCAGACTTGACAAAGCCTATTAAAAAAAAAAAGGGGGTGGGAGGAGAACTGAAACTGTGCCAAGCATTTATGGAGGGGTGAATGGACTAGAACAAGAGTGGTTTGAAGTAGAGGAAGCTGGGCATTATGCAGAAGCAGACTTGCAAACAGGTAACGTTACTCCAGTGTAAATATGTGCAACGTGCTAATCCAACCCAGCTCTGCAAGATTCTTGTATGCACACAAGGTTCAGAGCATTACCGTTCAGTGGTGTGCACCAAGCAAATAAAAGAAGCACCCTGTCAGTGTTAGTCACTGTGGCTCTATCTACGTGTGTATGTTGATGATTGCATATACAAGCTCTATTTCAGATGTGTTTAAGTCTGTGTTGTAACTCTCTTGAAATGTACCCTGAAGAATTTATTGTCGTATTTAACTGTGTAAAATTAGTAACAATGCAACTGTTCGCTGCCAAAGCCATTCCACCTTAAACAAAACAAACCATTATCTTTCTCTGTCTACATTCTCTGGGTATAAACACAGGGCTGCTTTTGCTGGCCGGAGAACGGCTCTGCCTATTTATAGCATTGCAAAAATCTTCACAGATTCTTGTTACCTATTAACAGGCCATTCTTTTTTGATATGGGACAAAATAAAAAGTCACAATGGTCTCAAATGGACAGATAGGGAAAGGCTAGAGAATACTGAGAGATGCAGCATTTCAGTTGTCCTTTGTGCTTTTTGGCAGTCGCTCCCAAATCACACTGCTGATCTACAAGATACTCATGAACAATTCTCTTGTCTTGTGAAAATACTCTCTGAAAAGCTTCATGGTTCAGAGAAGAGGAAGATAAACACCTCTAGGGCTCTCACTGCTCCCTGATATCTTGTTTTACTGATGAATGCTGATTAGCCGGACCTGAGAAGTGGTGTTCTCAGTAAAATAAATGCAGGCAGTAGGAAATGTGTGGTTATGTTGCTCTCATTTAATGTTTCCATTTTGGTTTGGATTTTTTTTTTATTTTCAAAGTCATGTCTGCTTGCATATGTCAAAAATACTGTACTTTAGTGTAAACAAAACATAGCTGATCATCTGAAAACCTGTCTAAAAGTGAAATGAGACTTTCTGAAATAACATGGGAGAACTTAATATTTCAATTTCATATTCCTGACCTCTGGCACCTGTTTAAAGCATACTGAAGGAATGAGCTCGTGATGTTGGTGGCTCAGAGGTCTTCAAAGGTAATTTTCAAGTAATGGTGTGTACATCTACGTATGCAAATATACACACGTGTGTTTGGGGGAATGGGCAGTGTTACGTGGCTGCCCCTCCCTGGAGCCCTGCTTGCTGCAGCTGCTGGGGCTCGGGGGCAGGGCGGCTCCCGCTGCTGCCCGGGTTTCTATGGCCCTGCTGGGGAGGGACGATGTGTGGCTCCACTCGCTCCTCCTGGATTGTGCAAGATGAGCGTCAGCATGAGGTCAAAGAAAGAGTCAAGTGCATTGATGCTATATAATTCTTCTTCCAAGTGTGTTTTTTTTTTCCCTTCCTCCTCCCTGACCTTGTCTAAATTTTTTGGTTTGTTTTTTTTTTTTTTTCATCTTGGCAGTGCCCCTTTCCTCCTCTGCTCTGACAGCACGGAGCAGGGCAAGCGTGGCCTTGGCGGGGTTTAGAAATGGAAGCGCGTTTCCTTTCCCACCGCGTTGCGCTGAGTCAGAGCGGCCGCACGGCCGGGCCCGGGGGCCGCGCCCGCTGCCCGATAAACAGAACGCTCTGTCTGCTTACGGCTTCTGTGCTCCGGCCAGCTCGTGGCATTCTTTCAAAGCTGCTCCATTGTCGCTTTTCCTTTGATGTGCAAAGCTGAGCGGGAGCGTGAGTGCCTGTTTGTGCTGCGAAGAGCTCGGGAGATAATGTTATCGGAGCAAGAGATGAATATCCGTGTAATGCTGTTAATATTCAGATAGCACCGGCTTTCAAGAGATAATGGAAGACTTTCAGACTTTCAGCCAAGCTCTTCTGCTTGGACTTAAGTACTGAGAAAAAGGGATGTATATGAAATTTCTGATCTTGATTTAGTGTAGACCTTAAGACCGCCAGAACCAACCCAAACTCAGCTGTATCTAGGCTTCTGTATGTAATTAGGCAAGTAATGAGAGGAAGTTCCACATCAAACAGATGTGTATCACTGCACACAGCTAAGCAAAGCACACTCAGGACTGCTTCCCTGCTCCTCCTCCTGAACAGGGAAACTGAGGAAAACGTGGTGGCTAGAAAAGCCTCAGAAGAGTAAACAGCAAGGGAATAGTCTTCCCTTCTTACAGGGAAGAGGTTATTTTCAAGATTTTTTCATCAATAGAATTAGGGTGAGTTGTGTGGGAACAATGTCAGGTGGGAGTAGGACCAGTGCACTAAAATTTTAGGACAAACTACACAGCCTTGTGCTCTTTGGGTGGATGCAGCCCTTGAGAAGGACATCTTTTAGGTCAGTGGAAAGATCAGAGGATATGTTCAGAGCTTGCAGTTCATGCAAAGAAAATGAAGCTCCAGCACAGTCTGCTGTCTTTGCAAACCACCTATGACTCTGGTGGCAGTCTTCAGACAGGGTATTTTTGATTTTGATCGATTTTTAAAAATTTTTTTTTCTCACCTATCTAAGCTTCCTTGTTATCTATTAATATTACTTTTCATTCTGTGGAAATTACAGTTTGAGAGATAAGAAAACATATTTTTCTAGATGTTGAACAGGTACATTGCCTAGATTATTTCTGCAGCTGCAGGGCTAACTGAAGCAACAAACACATCCAAGATCTGTATTAAATGATATAATACTGGTGCCTTTGTAGTTCCCTTGTGCTTTGGTCCATAGAGCAAGGGAGTGAACTGGGAACCTGAAGCACACTTTGCTGTGCAGGCATCAGGTAGTGCTGAGGCACTCGAGTGTCTGAAACACCTAATATAAAGCATATCATTGTGTTGTGTGTGCACAATACTTTGGTTAGATTTCAGAGAGGAAAGCAAGGCATTAGGACTGTGCAGTCTCTAACAGCCATTAGCATTAATAATGTATTTAAAAGCAGGTTTATAGCCCTGAGGCTATCATCTCAATGCATAATCAGAAATGTCAAGGTGACTCAGGATGATGTGATGGACCATGGCATCTCTGAACTGCTCTGAAACATGTCCTTCCACATAGCACACGTGGCAAAATGCACAGGGTGCTGAGACAAAAAGGCTTTGTTGCCCTCAGAATCACAAACACTCTTCTCCTTGGCAGGGATACATAGCAGCAGTGGTGGGTTCTGTCTTTGCCTTCCAAAAATGTGGGCTTGTTTTTATGGTCTGCAGCTAGTTTGGGATATGAAAGATTCTGTCAGCAAATAATAATCTAATTTCCCCCTTTATTGGGATAGAAATACTTTTTTGCACATGTTCATAGCGGGGCAAGTTAAGTATGGCTCAAAAATATTTAGGCCAGTAGGGACATATTTTCCACATTGTTGCAGTCTAGCTGAAAGTTGATACAATTAACAATGTCTGTCTGTGTTAGTTTTTGGCTGTGTCACCCTACCTCTCTCAGATAACATTATTCTTTTGAGGACAGCAGCCTCTTTTCACACAGCGGGTTAACCAGCACGGAGTTCTTGTTTGTAAGCATTAGAGCGGCTTTGAGCTCTTTCCTGGTGTCAGTGCAAATCACGGTTGAGCACTGATGCCAAAATCTCACATCCATTTTTTGACCAGCGGTGGTGGGGTTTTTTTAAATTGGATATTTTGGTGACACAATTCAATGTAACAAAAGAAAATTTTTTTTTTTTAAGTTGATGATGTGAAGGGAGTTGTAGGAAAAAATTAATTGGAATTATTCAGACTATAACAGAATGTTGTTTAAAAAGGATAGTTCATATAAGCATCTTCATTTCTTCATTTTGAATATATAGTTGCAAATTCTTAGGAAATAGCATTCCTAGCAGGGACCAGGTGCTTGAGCCACTCCTCCCACCCTGTGACCTGATGCTTTCATTTTATTTTTACACAGAGACTTTTAACAATAGCCTTTTATTATGTTTAGTGGACTTTTTCTTTCTTTATAATGGGCTCAGCTTCCTGAGCAGCAGAACGTCTGCCTCCCTTGATAATTACCCAGGAGTTTCTCTCAGAAAGCTCTGGAAAGCTTTTTTTCTTATAGCACATTGTTTACTCAATAAATTTGATCTGCCTTTTGCATTCTAAGTGGGTCAGTCCATTTGAGCACCAGTTGACTTTCTAAACCAAAATGGCCTTGCTGGTATAACAGTGCAGGTGCATATTTGTTGAGTCTGGAACAAAACTGAGAAGGACCCTTGCCACTTCCAAATTTTTATGCTAGAGGACTAACACCTAAGCTGTTCTTGGGCTCTGGTGTGGCTGAGGTTGTGCAATAGGAAATTTGTCTCTGCCCATTGTGTGTTACAGCACAAAGTGACTTTGGGTACTGTTCATGTGAGTCACAGCTCTGTGATGAACATCTGGCTTTTACTGAGTTAGTAGTCAAGCTCTCATTAATTTCTAATTTCTATAGAGTCAGGCTTGTAAATCTTTTTCCCTTCCTTCTCCAGCCTCTGACACAAAGGCACATATGAGCACATACCTGCCTATACTTTCTGGTTTAAAGCCAGGTGACCATGTTAGCTGAGGTAGGGCCATGCCTGAGGCTACTAAGTCATGGTGAAAGGCTTTCTCTGCTAGGTTGGGCTTGGTGCTGTTCTAACACGCTCATGCAGATGCTTCTTCTCCAGCATGGCACATGAACTGAAAAACTCTCATCTACTTGGCAGAAGCCTGCAGTATGCAATGCAAACAGATCCCTGTCTGCCACCCAAGTGAGTTATACACCAAGTCTGCATTCCTCACTTCTTCTCAGTTCTTCTCTGTAAAATGGTGGTAATTCTTTCACCTTTTTGTAAGATGGTTTGGATGAAAGGTGTTTAATTGATGTGAAATGTAACTGTTAGGGATGTACCTCATAATTTCTAGCTACTCATGCTGCTGACATACAACCCAATTGTTTTCCTCTCAGGGATTACTCCAGTGAGGAAGAATGAGTTTTGACTGCTCTTCAAGCAGTCATATCCCAAGTTCATGATACTGCTGCTGTTTTACCACCCTAATGAATGACCTTGATTTTACTCCTGCTTTTCCTAATCCTGACAAGAAAAGTAACTTTTGCTTCTGACAGTTGATTCTGAATCTGTTTGTTTGACTACCAGTAAAACTGAGGCGTTGTCTTTAGTTAGGAGGTTTTCTTAGCAAGGAGCAGAGCTGCTTTTATCTGAAACAATCAGGTTTCTTTTTCTGCTGGCTTTGTCTCATTGAGACTCTGCTCACTGGGTGTGGGGATAGCAACTTGTTCTAGAGGCCATTGATCCATCAGTAATGTCTCACTGTAACCAAATTGCCACTGATGCTCCCTTTAAAAGTGTCTTTGTTTTCTTTTTTGGCCAGGAAAGGTTGCTGCAAGTGCAATAAGTAAAATCGTATCAGATAGTGTGTTCAGAGTGGTTCTAAGTGTCTGTAAGGTTTAATTAGCTGGTGTAGTCCACAGCACAGATAGTTCTAGGCCTTCTTATTTCCCATGCATCCCTTTCTCAGAAAGGCATGGATGGTAAAGTCACAGAAGTGGTAAGGCGATGTTACTTCTAAAAAAAACCCAAACCAACACCACCACCACCCCCTCACCAAAATAAAAAAATCAAGCCCAAACCAAACACCCAAACAAAAGAACTTCATATATAGTCCTTTCAAGCTATTTTTCCTTTTCTCTCATGGGCCTGTTCTGCCCTTGTGAGAGACCTGTTTGGATTGCAAAGCAGCAGTTTGCTCTTGGCAGGTCCTACAAGAGCAAGATGAGAGAGAGGAGTTATTATCTAGTATCTGCCAGCAGCTCCGGGAAGAGAGGAATGGAATTTGGGTGTCCCTGAAGGTGTCTGAATTCAGAGAAATGCAGCCTTCAGGTGCTTATGTATAATAATGTAACCAAGGGTTAATTAGGAAAGCCCCTGTGGTATTTCAAATGTTTGAGGGATCTCCTAAGGTTGAACAAACCAGGATTTGGGATGGAGACTGAAGACTTAAGAGGTAGTCCCGTGGGATTTTTGCAACCCCACGTGACTCTCACTTTCACTGGCTCAGCTTGCTCTTTTCCAAGCTGTGACACAGGTGTTAAAGCAAGAATAGGGAAGTATTAATGCCTGATAAGCAGCGTTTTGCAAAGTCGCTAAGTAATTGAATTTGAAGCAGATTACCCTATTCACAGTCTGAGTGCTAGCACATACACCAGCACAAATACAGCCTTGTATAAACAGTCACGATATTAACTAATTTACTACGCGTTTGTCAGAGGGTGTGTAGTGTTTTCTTACCAATGCCAAACTGCAGGCTAGCTCTAGCAGCATAGGATGTATTAAAAAAATGGCTGGGGCTATGGGAATCAGTGGGTTAAAACCTTTAGGTACCAACAATTCACCACGAGGAGTCCATATGTACTGTAGTGTGTCCTCTGCATCTGGTACCCATCAGGTTTTTGAGCATCGGCTTGATAAACGTAGAAATCCTGACTACATCCTTGAAAGCAGCTGTGTAAGAATAGTCTGTACAAAAGGAAATAGTCCCTTTTGTAGGAATGCTTCAGACAGCTGTGGAGCTCCTACAGAAATAAGGCTCTGTTGTGGATTTTTTTTGCCTCATCAGATAATCTTGACAGAAGATTCTCTATTCATTTGCCTAATGACATAAGATAATTCAAACACCATGAGGCACTCCAGTGATTTCTGCTTTGTCTCTAGCTGCTGCTCTAGGAGGATGCAGGTCTCATAATATCTGATTAAATACACAACCTTAGGCCTTGGATATGCCAACAAAAATATAAAGCATGAGGGAACTGATTTCCTCTTTTAGTCCAGTACTGTGAAAAACTGTGGAGTAAAAATTTTTCAATTTCCTAAAATACAAGTTTATCTAGCATCTTATCTGCTTGAGCAGCTGAAAAATCTCTTCACTAATGGTATAAGGGCTGTGAAGTTGGAAAATGCTTTGTTTGTTTGTTTTCTCAATGCCGGATACTTTTCAGCATCTCCAACTAAGAGTTTCTAACTGTCTGGATGTGATATTAGGTTTTGTGGGGTTTTACTTTTTAATAACTTACTTTGATCTCATCATTTGCTTCCTAAGTTTTAATCAGTAACGAGTTAGTCCTGTGTCACTCAATTCTCAGTTGAGATCTGTGTTAATAAAAATCAACATCAAGCTGCAGCAAGTACTCCCTTCCAGAAGTGTGTTATGCAAGACTGCAGCAGTAAGCTGTGCTCAGGAAAGCCTGTCTGAGAGCACGTAGCTGGAAGCAGGGGGCCACAGACCACGGGGCTGCACAGACCATAGCAGGGCTCCAGCATCACAGAACTGCAAATCTAGGCAGATGTTCTTTAGCAAAGGGTTTGATGTGTGCTGTTTATGACAAGTAAACTCGTTTAAACTTGTGTTCAAAATCAGTTGAACTTAGATCCTGCAATTGAACACTCCCTCACTGTACTCTGCTTAGTCTCCTTACTGTCTTCACAGTAGGAGCTATATCTAAAATTATTGATGTGAGCAGGGGACTTTCCCTGACTTTAGCAGAGGTTGGAGTGGTTATCTACTCTTATTTTATGTTGGGATTTTTTAAACAATTTTAGCCTGACAGAGTTTGTGCAATATCTTCAGAACTACATCAATTACAAACAATAAAGGATCTTACTGTTATCTCTTAATGTTGAATAAAATAAGAACACACCCAACTTGCAATGATAGCAAGATGTGTCCATGGAAGGTGTAGGCACAGAAAATGATGTATTTCTCTCTGTTTTGGCTCTTTGGTCAAAAATGTACCCTGCTCTTGAACCCAGCCCTGCTAGCTATTATTCAGGGAAGTTGTAAAGACAGATTCTTGAACCTATCACTGCTGGGGGGAGATGTGGAGGATGAAGGTGGGGAGGAAAGACTCTGAGTTCAAGCTTGACAAAGGCTTGTGTCTTTGAAAGCTGAAAATGTGAAGATTTACTCTGTGGGTTAGCAGGTGTCATTTTTTCATTAAAACCAGCATCAAGAGACAGCTAATGACATTCAATGCAATACTCAATTTTCTGTGAGCAGGGTTTAGTTTGAGAAGGATGGTTCCTAGTCAGTGTAGCTCTGCTGTTCTGCAGCTGTTAGATGTTTACTAGGTTACTTATCCTCACAAGGTTGAAGCTGCAGCTAATTATACTGTTACAAATTCAACATTAGCTTCTTGTAGTCTGTACTAATCTTTATCATACTATTCTATACTTTGAGTGAGCCAAGCAACAACAAGAGTGTGCTATCCATCTTTGTTTTTTTAATCATTCCAGTAAGTGGATAAGAAGGATAGGTCAAACTGGGTATTTGTCTGTTGTGATAATGTACTCTTCAATAGCACTGGGTTATAGGTGTTCAGTGATGTTCTGGCTAAATAAGAGGTTAAAGTATTGCAAAAGAAGTTTTCTATAGAGTTATGGGTTACATAAAAGTGACCTCAATTTTGTCGGAGTGAAGAGTGTAAGGATGGAACCCGAGAAAATGGTGGCTCTGTCTCCACGAAGCGGGCAGTGGGTGTTTCTAAGGGAAGGGATCCGTGCTTCTCTCCCAAAGACTGTGCTGTACGGCCCAGTGCCACAGGCTGGGGGTGGCAATCAAGCAAAGCATTCCAGATGCAGGTTCTTGCCGGAAAGCCTTTTTGTTTTGTTAATTGCTTGCAGGCAGGGAGGGGGCTCCAGGCTTCTACATCAGTGCACAAGTACCCCATCCGCTCTCGAGTCTATTGCCCTGGGGCAGCACTTCTGTCTCTGGGAGAGGTACCTTCAGAAGCTGTTAGCTGCTGCTTAGTGCTGCTGAATAGGTATCTTCTTTCTTCCTGTTTTCCTTGTTTTCTTCTGAAATTACCTCCTCTGTGACCTTCAGCCTTCCCACCCCACACACAATCTGTTGTTCTCTGTGTTTGTAACTTTTTCCCAAGGTCTCTTTCTGGTTTTGGTGAGAACTTATTAGGATATATCTTTTTGCTTCTCTCCTGCGTATTTTTTGAGATGTACAGTAGGCAATGTCAGATTACATAGTGAAAATATAAAGGCTCTTCTAATACTTCTTGTAGCTCTGGAAGAAAAAAAACCCGTGCTTTAATGTAAACCTGTGTTCATGAGTTCATTTTTCACTTTCCCCTGTTGCCCTACTTGCTTTCCTAAGGGCACTGCCTCCCACCTAATGCAGGTGTGAGGCAGATGTTCCTTATGACTGAAGATGCTCTATCTGGGGCAAGTGTGTGTCAGCCAAAGTCCCCACCTGCTTTCAGAGTGTGTTCTTCAGTGTCAAATTCAAAGGATGGTTTGAAGGTCAGAGGGGATTTTGTGGCTGTTTGGTTTTGGTTACATGTCAGCACCCTTGTTATAGTTGCCAGAAAAGTAAAATTGAGGGAAGTACAGATAGCTGAATTCTTGACAGATGATATAGTTTGAATGTGTTTATGTATGTGTAGAGGGAGGCAGTTTCCTGAAAAGTGCAAAAATGAGTCTATGAGGCAAGACAGGCTTAGTTGTTAATATTGGATAGCTGGTGCTGGCTCTGGCTGGGGTCAGTTTCCCTCACAGTGGTCAGTATGGGGCTATTTGTATGTAGTAGGTCAGTATGGAGCCATCATTCAGGGATCTTTCAGTTCCTACTGAGCAGTGCCTACACTGAACCAAAGCTGCTTCTGCTTCCCATCCCAACACTGAGCAGCTGGAGGTGCACAAGGATTTGGGAGGGGGCATGGCCAGGACAGCTGACCCCAAATGACCACAGGAATATCCCATACTATATGGCATCATGCTTGGCAATAAAACTGGGGGGAAGGTTGATTGGGGAACTACTGTTGAGGGACTGGCTGAGTATTGTTGTGTTGGTACTGAGTGATTGTTTTCATTTGCATCTCTTTTGTTTCTTGGGCTTTATTTGTCTCCTTGTTGTTTTCATTTTATTATAATTAGTTGTTTTTATTTCATTTCAGTTATTAATCTGTTATTATGCAAACACGTGCGTTTTCTCACTTTTATCCTTCTAGTTGTCTTTCCTCCATCCCACTGATGGTCTTGAGTGACCAACTCTGGGGTGCTTAGTTGCCAGCTGTGGTTAAACCATGGCATAGCTATACCTGATAGCTTTCACTTTCTCTTGTACTGGAAACCTTTTATTTAACTGCTCTAGATTTTCCTAGAGTTTGGCTTTTCTTTCCCCTTTTCCCTTTCTAGTTTTTTTGTGGTGTGGAGACTCTTCCCTTAATTTTACTTTTTTTTCATGGATGTCAATGACAGTGCTTGCACACTCTGAAAGATCAAATTTAGGGCATATTTTGATGAGCAAAATGAACAAACACACCAATTCAGTGGGTATATAAAGTTGTAGTGTAGCAAATTTTTTAGCCTTCATTCTAAGTCTGTCTCAAACTGATTGTAACACAGAAACATGTCAATTTTCAAACTCACTGGTTTCTTTTATTTTGCAGGACCTTGGCATGCATTATCTCACATATGCAAACATGCTATCAGGTGTCTGAATACATATTACATTTTGGTTAATTTTCTATGGAAGGTCAAGGTCTCTAAAGAGAATTTATTATTAGAGCAGAATGGAATTAGAAACGGAAACGTAGCAGTGCTACATCGAGGACAATTTATACCAAGGCAGCTCCAAAATGATTTGCATAGCTTCAGCTGTTTTCTGCTACCTGGAAACCTCAGGAGGCTGAATATATTCTTACATACTTGCAATTTATAAGGGTTATAGGTATCTCTAATCCACAGTTTTCTCTTCATTGGACTATGTTTTCTATTCCTGAGTCTGGCCTCCTGCTATATTTGTGTAGATAAGTAAGGGGTTTTTTTTTCTGCAATATCTTCGGGCGTGCCTGAAAAATGTTTTCTTTTGATAAAGAATTCATGGGGTTTTTTTTCAGAGCAACCCTCGCCATAGAAACATGTTTTCAATTTATTACTGGTAGGAAGCAGTTTATTTTTTAAAAAGTTACTAAAACCACCCATTTTTTCTTTTGTAGTGGTCTGAAGATGGTGATTTGCTAATTCACCTGAGTAGGACCATAGAGTCAGGATGACAGTAGTGCAAGTTTGGAGGTCAGTGTTCTCCCTTTGAGAGGCCACTGCTGATAGTGCCATTCCAGCAGGGTTTTGCTGAAAGCCTTTCCCTGTGTTCCAGCCAAACTTGGTGCTGGTGAAATCATGGTTGTCAGAAGTGCTGGTGTGACTGAAGAGCTCTGTGTACGGCACTTTTGGACAGTGCAGTTGTGTGAACTTGCTGATGGAGCCCCAGGAGCTCGAGCCCTTTCTGCCCTGTGCTGGGGCTGCCTGATTGCACACTACCTCTTCTAGCCATCCCTGCAGTCAGCAGAGAGCTCACTTGCATAATCCTCCTGTCCCTTTCTTACACAGGGAAACAGAAGAGGGGAGGAATACACAGATGAAAACTCTGGCAGGTGCACCTGTGCAGGGCTGTGCTGCAGCACTGGGATTCAGCTTCTGTGTCTCATCTCTCTTGCCTGGCCCTTAAAACTGCTCCAGTTGGTGGTCTGGACCCACCAGTAATCATTGCCATGAGAGTCCTTTTGGTGTCATTGGTTTTGATCTGCTTCTGGCTGCTCAGAGCCAGGCTGCAACCTCGAAGTATGGGGCTCCTTCTTTGGGATAGTTTCTGAGCAGCTTTCCAGGGAAAGATCATTTATTCCCAAAGGTATTTTCTCTGACTTTATAGAAAAGGCCTTGGTCTGCTGCTGCTGCTTTCCTAAGAATGATTTGAAAACCTTTGATATTTGAAAGCTGAGCTGTTATGATCAGACAGATAAATCACATGGGTAGCTGGGCAAGAGTGTTCAGTGTTAGATAATACTCCAGAAAAACACTTCACTTCCTTTCACTGTCCCTTTCAGCAGGGCTGTTCATGTAGTCTGAGACTTCAGTTTTGGATAAGGTAACTATGGGAAGTCCTACACGTATTGGGATTACTGCATCAAAATTTGCTTTTTCTAAATGATCTTCAGTGTTTGCTTTTAATTTACTCTGAATGTCCACGTTGGCAAACTTACTCTGCCAACTATTTATAAAATATACATGCAAACAAACAAACCCTTGAGGCTCAAACTGAAAAGTTTTTGCAGACTTCATTGAGGTGTGTTTACTTTTTATTTGCCTTTTATTGGTTTATTCCCTTTTATTAAGGTGCTGAGGCAGTAGCTTGGAACATTTTTTTAAAATTTATTTCCCCCACTTCTTTCTGCTCTGCATCTCAGAAACACGGGGAAGAATATATAGGATCTATGGCAGAAGACATCATTTCTCTTTGCTTTGTGACCAGAAAAACTGAGTTATGAAGTTCATGAAAATGTGTAGTCTGAGCTGCACTGTGCTTTCTCCCATTCCAAACATTGATATGGGATCCATGGACTCTGTACCTGGCCAGACTGTCCAAAGGACTACCATGAGATACTTGAGTAATAGTTAATGAATCAACACCACAGGAACTTTGTTTCATGAAAAGAGTATCAAGACAGGTGTAATGAGAAGACAGTTGTGAACAAATAACCTCACTTCTTAGTCTTGAAGCTTGAATAATTCTGTATGCATTAGCAAAATAAATTACAAAGCAAATGTGCTAAGGCACTGCATCTGGAGTGACTTAATTTTGCAGCTAATTTATTACTTGTTTTCATGTCAGTTGGCCTGTCAGAAGATCTGCTTCTCTCCTGTATGAAGCATTGTCATTCTTGCTAGATGCTGTTCTCTGCTAACAGGAATCATTTTTTCTAAGTCAAAGAGCAAGATCCTGTAAAGCCAGTGAATGAACAGCCTAGCACAAGGCAAATACCATTTACCTAGCAAACAAATGTGCCTTTTCAATTGTGTGTGATTGGCTTAGGTTAAACTTTTCCCTGGTGGTTCATGAGCAGAACATTTCAGCGTTGAAGGTGAAGGGACAGGACCATTTAAAGCACAGGGTCCTAAGGAAAATCAGCTCTTGTGTGCTGGGCAGGAAGCAGATGCTTGTCCTGCTGAGTCATTGGCTGTTTGGGTTTTGTCCTTAAAGCTTCAGCTTCCCGAGTCAGGGAACATGTAATTAGCACAACGTTTGTCTTTTGTCTTGTAATTGTACTGTCGGAAACCCAAGAGCTTTGCACCGTTTCAGTGCATCTCCCTAACCTGAATGATGCAGTAAACCTGAAATACACTGTTGGGTGGGTTGGTGGGTTATTTTTTCCCCCACCATATATAGTAGCTGGGGCTTAAAGGAAAATATAATATGTTCCTGAACTTGCTGCAAAATTATCAGAGCTGGCATGCTGGGTGTAAACAGCCCTGCACAAAGTGCAGCAGGGTGTGCTGGATGGCCTCCCGCTCAGCCTCATGGCAGCACCCTGCTGCAACAGAAGCAGAAGCCCACAGCTTGTACCCCATGCTGGAAATGCAACACAGCTTCATTTCTGAAATGGGATTTAAGTCTTGTTCTTGGTGCAGCTCTGATAAAGCATTTTCTTTTAAATGAGCAGGAGCAATAGTGTGGCCATATTAGCTTGTTCAGGCAGCTGGGTCACTGCTAGGAGTGTCAAGCATGAGGGGACGTGAAGCTTAAGTCTCCCATAAGACCTACATGTGAAATTGAGTTTAGTGTGCATAGCAAAACTCTTAAACTCATCCTGGGTAAAACTGATGATTAATTCAAAATGTAGTATCTGGCAGCAGTTCAGAACTTAGAAGACCATCCAACTGTTATTCTGTTTTCTGTTTTGGGGTGGTGTTTTTTTGGTTTTTTTTTTGGTTTTTTGTTTTGTTTTGGTTTTTTGCCTTTATTTGTATTCATTGCTGGCACAGTAAAAGAATGTGAATTCTTTCTTTTGTTTTTGCTATGAAGCCTTGCAAACCTCTTTGCCCAAAGCAGGTTTCCTGATTTCAAGTGAAGCAGCATCATTTAAGTGATAATCTCTTATTTTCTTCCAGAGAGGTGTAGATGTAAATAAATTAGTCTGGAATTACTGTTGGCAACCCTCTCTTCAAGTTCAGGCATGCTCCTGGCACTCATGCCTGCATGCCGGAGTTCTTGGCTAATACCTGTCAACAGAAACCCTCACTCAATGCAGGCATCATGAGTTACCAGTTCCTAGACTGGCTCAGATGGAAAGGATAGTCTTTCACCTCTTTTCCCTATTAATTACAGAACCAGGTATTGAATTATCCAGAGCCCTGTTAGGAGAGGTGGCCGCTCCCCTAGGAATGGAATGCTGTTTGCCCATTCATTCTGAGAGCATCCATTGCCACCTTAGGCTTACGGTTAAAAAGAAAAACCTTATACATCCGGTGTGTTGACAACAGATATATGCTAAAGACAGGTGTGCAGAAACAAAGCAGTTGTTTCCAATTTCCAAAGGATAAGTGTTAATACCTCTCCCTCTGTATTTCATTGACCAGCAAAATTTTTGAGGATGCTCATGAGAAACTAATGCTAAAACTTGCCTGTATTGAAGGGGACTTGAAGTTAAGGTGTTGCATGTCCCCCTTCACATGGGAACTGGATGATTTGAGTGTGTACTTGACATCCTTTGCTCCCCTGCTATAAATTTCTTGATCAATTAATTATTCATGACATTTGTTTTAGCATTCTTTCTGACCTCTCCACTTTTTAAGGCCAGGACAGATTGATGCCATTTGGATCAGAGTAGAGTTGCTCCTGTCAGAGTGATGACTTCCCTGATGCTTATTGAGCTGAAAACAAACCACAGAGTGGATCTTCTGCCTAGCAGGACCACGTTTACAGCAGGCTAGAAGCCTAGTTTGATACAGAAGGTGTTTTGCCATATAAACCTATAAAACAAATGTTTTAGTATCATGGTGAGTTTAGGTGATTTGACTCAAATATGAAAAATCTCCAATGTTAATAAATTTCTGAAACCACAAAGACTGGAAGTTAGGAATCTTTGGAAATAGGTGGATTTTTTCATATGTGTGGTTTTCTTTCTCATTGCAGAGAAGATTCTAAAAAATATCAATTACTCTAGAACTTTATGAATTACTGGAAACCAAGAAAAACTAGTTAAATCATAAAAGTTTGCCTTTAATAAATTTAAAGCTCATATTAAATATAGAGATACAGGTGCAAGTGGGTTGCTGTGATTTTTGTATTGAACATGTTTGGTATGCTTTGAGCCAGTGGTGGGAAAGAAATGAAGATGTAGGAGGACATGGAAGGCAGGAGAAGGAAGGACTTTTTGCAAGGCTGACTCCCAACATAGGGTAAGGAGCTGGCACAGAGCTGAACTCCAAAAGAAATGCACACCAGCTGTCAGTGACAGGGCAGGAGGTCAGTGCAAAGGGAAAACAGCAGGAAAAGGCATGAAATCAACAGGTAACACTTGTTATTCAGGAAAGTTCTGGGAAGTCTGCTTGCCACAACCATGCAAAAAGGGAAAGCAAATGTGCTTGGTGACCCTGATATATGCAGCAAGGAATGTGCAAGTTTTGCTGAATAACTTCAGGCATGTTATATCTTAAGTCCTGTTGGAAGAATAACTTGAAAGGTCTGGTTTGGATGAGACAGAAAATGAATTTTGTAATGAAGTGATTTGGAATGCTATGCTCATACAAAGAGGTCTGCAGGATACCGCTCTACACAGGCCAAAGGGTGTGTGTAACTTCAAAGTGTATAATAGAGACAGAAAAGGAATGAATGACTTAGATTCCTTTTTATGCTTACAAATAAGGAGCTTAGAATAGAGCTGTTTATCTTCACTGTGAGCCTGAACACTTCCCTCCCAAATACAGTTAGTCAAGATAGTATAAACTATTTCTGTTTCTTCTTCCTTGCTGCTTGCAGGACAAACAGTATTATTGTTGTTGTTTTTTTTAACAAACTGTAGGCTTGTGATCAGCTTCATGAAAGAAAGCTAAAACTACTTAATTTTTTTGTGTTCATGGTCCTTCCTCCACTAAGCTTTCATATCCATGTCAGAGAAGACACTCCAGTCTCTGGGCCAGCTGCAGTTTCTGTTGGGCCAATGCTAGTGTACAATGGAGCAAAACTGAAATTTACTGATTCTTTTTTCATTATTTCTTTTGCTGAACTTGCTAAAGAGACACGCCTTATTTAAGACAAACGACTTGAAGGTTTCACAAGGTTTCTCCACAAAGTTTGCAAAAAGGAGTTGAAATTTATGGTACGAGTGTGCACTGAAGCTCTTTGTTGATTAATGAGGAGGAGCATGTGCTAGAAAATTACTTCAAATCACAGCAGAAATTTCTGTTCCCTTCTTCAGCAACAACGTTGAAAGTAGCCATAGTTTGCTGACTGCTTTAAAAGATAACCTGATAGCAGAGGTAGGCATATTGTGTTCCTTGAAGAAAAAGGAAGAACAG
>VYZP01080939.1:0-12262 GCA_013400635.1 Hypocryptadius cinnamomeus | reverse complement strand
CATATTACCTAAAACCAGGGGGTTTATAGGTCAGTTTCAATTAAAAATTTATGGAAGTGCACACTCCCATGATGCACTGCAGAAAGTTATAAGACACTAAGATACAAACTGTATTTAACACGTAACTAACAGTACAAATGTCAAAAGCGAAAACATACTTTTAAACCTAGAGAAAGGATTCTGTATCTTCTTAAAAGGAACTACTAGAAGACCCTAAACCAATTTATGTTTTATTAAGTGTTTTAAGCAGCTAAAAGATTAATCCCCAAAATATGTCATGTAAAGAAGACTTAAAATTCAGTATTTGCCAGCATTAATTGCCCAAGGTATATTTTCAATGGTGTACTAATAAACTTCATATATGAAGACATTAGACAACTGCCGAATTTTGTGTATCACTAAACCAGAAAAAGGACATCCCACTGAAAGTTAACACAATTTTGTACAATTTACCAAGCTCCTGAATGTCTTTACAATTAAGTGTCTTAAAGATACTTTTAAATACATAATTAAACAGGAATTATGACTTCAGATAACAAAAACAAAGCACTGTTTAATCTGCTGCATATTGGAACAGTCTTTAAATTAGTGCCACTTTTCACAACACATCAGCAGACAGGGGGAGAAAAGAGTGGTATGTGCTGCCTTTATCCACACAACATGGAGAGAGCTGCATAAACCCTACCAGTAGCTACCCAGCAGAAATAAACTGCAGAATTCTTGGTTTATATTGACACAATAGAAAAGGTGAAGACAGGCCCTATAAAAATAAGAGTTGCCAGGTTTTCAGGAGATTCCACAACTATCACAGTTGCAAGCAGCAACAGCACCAACCAATTCCTACTCACTTCACCATACTACTACAGGTACAACGAAGTTGCAAATTAGGAGCTATTCCAGATTTAGATTCATTACACTTTGCCCATATTATATGAGGCCAACGGCATGAGGTTAAACAAGGCCAAGTGCTGGGCTCTGCATGTGGCTCACAACAGTTCCATGTAGCACTACAGATTGGGACAAGAGTGGCTGAAAAACTATATGGCAGAAAAGGACCTGGGGTGCTGGTCCAGAGACGTCAAACATGAGCCAGCAGTGAGCCCAGGTGGCCAAGAAGGCCAGTGTCATCCTGGTCTGTATCAGCAATAGTGAGGCCAGCAGGACCAGGGCAGTGATTGTCCCCCTGTGCTCAGCACTGGAGAGGCTGCACCTTAAATCCGGTGTCCAGGTCTGGGCCACTCACAACTAGAAAGACACTGAGGTGCAGGAACATGTCCAGAGAAGGGCAACAGAACTGGGGAAGGGCCTTATGATGAGTGCCTGAGGGAGCTGGGGTTGTTTAGTCTGGAGAAAAGGAGGCTCAAGAGAGACCTTATTGCTATCTTCAAATGCATGACAGATGTTCAAGGTGGAGGTCAGCCACTTTTCCCAGGCAACTAGCAATAGGAAGAGAGGAAATGGCCCCAAGTTGCACCAGGGCAGATTCAGGTTGGATATTAGAAAAAATTTCTTCACTGAAAGGGTGGTCAAGCACTGGAACAGGCTGTCCAAGGAAGTGATGGAGTCATCAACCTCGGAAGCACTTAAAAGCCTAGATATGGCACTTAGGGACATGGTTTAGTGGTGGAATTGACAGTGTTAGGTTAACATTTGTATTTGGTTTGTGTGGCAAGGTTTTGGTTGGGGGGGTGGGGTGTAAGTTTTTGTAAGAACTGATAGAGGTTTTTGTAAGAAATCCCGTATCTGAGAGAGCCAGTGCCAGCTGGCTCCAACACACTCCCTGCTGGCCAAGGCCAAGCCCATAAGTGACCAGAGGCAGCACCTCTGGGAAACAGATTAAGGAAAGGGAGAAAAACCCCTTCACAACAACATCTGCAACCGGAGAGAGGAGTGGGAATATGTACAGCTCTGCAGACACCAAGGTCAGTGGAGAAGGAGGGGGAAGAAATGCTCCAGGCACAGAAGCAGAGATTCCCCAGCAGCCCATGGTGAGTCAGGCTGTCCTCTTGCAGCCCATGGAGGACCACAGGGCAGCAGATATCTGCCTGCAGCCCATGGAGGACCCCGCATCAGAGCAGGTGGATGCACCCTGAAGAAGGTTGTGATCCCATGGGAAACCCACACTGGAACAGCTCCTGGCAGGACCTGTGGCCCCACAGAAAGATGAGCCCACTCTGCAACAGGTCTGCCAGGACCCGTGAATCCATGGGAGACCCACACCTGGAGCAGCCTCTTCTTAAAGGACTGCACCCCATGGAAGGGACCCACACTGGAGCAGTTCCTGAAGAGCTGCAGCCCATGAGAAGGACTTGCATTGGGGAAGTTCATTAAAAATTCTTTGATGGCAGCAACCCCACACTGGAGCAAGGGCAGAATGTGGAGAGTCCTGACCCTGAGGAGGAAGAAGTGGCAGAGATAATGTGTGATGAACTGACTACAATCCCCATTTCCTGTGCCCCTGTGCAAAGGAGGTGGTGAAAACTGGAAGTGAAGTTGAGCCTGGGAAGTAGGGAGTGGTGGGGAGAAGGAATTTTAAGATTTGCGTTTATGTCCCATTACCCTTCTCTGATTTGACTGATAATAAATTACACTAAATTCCCCAGTTTGAGTAGGTTTTGCCCATGACAGTAGTTGATGAATGACCTCTCCCTACCCTCACCTTGACCCTTTCACTACATTTTCCCATCAGTGTCCACTTGAGGAGGAGAGTGACAAAGCAGCTTTGGTGGGCACCTGGTGTCCAGCCAGGGTCAACCCACCTCACAGCTGGACTCAATGATCTTAGAGGTCTTTTCCAATGCAAACAATTCTGTATTTGTATATTTGAAATTTTATCTCCATAACGTATGCTAGAGAGACTGCTTGCTTTTGTTAGTGTTTTCATCTCCTAATCAAAACATGGCAACATTAACATATGGCAAGTAAGTTTGGTTTAGATAAAGGCTTTCCTTTGCATCTATGCAGCAAAGACATACTGAGCTGCCTTCAAGCAGCAGCAGCAGCAGCAATGCCAGAACAATTTGATAGTTTAAGTAGCAAATCATTTTTCACAGCTAATCTTCAAATTTAAAATGACTTGAAGAGATTATACATGTGGAGCAAATATGCTATTCAACAGTGTTCTTATATGTCTCTCAAGAACATCTGGTGATGAACACTGTCAGCCAAGATATCAGTATAGCTGTTGAGTCCAATTCAGTATGTCAATTCCTAATCTTATTAAGTGGCTTTTGAAACCTTAAAAGTATTTTGCACCATCTGTGTTCCCCAGGAATTTCATGATAAATTGACGCTGGATAATAACCCTCTACTGAATCCTCACTTATGCTACCTTGTTCATCCCTGTACAACACGCCTCTGTACTATACTCTTGGAGCATGCATCATTAATCACAAAATCCAGCCACGGCCACTTTGTGAAACTGTGGCTAAGGAGGACTAACAGACATAACCAGGGATTTTTCAGTGGTTCCTAAGTTTTAGGGCAGTGGGCAGAGCAAAAAAAAAAAAACCACAAAAAACCAAAACAACCAAAAAAACCCAAAAAAAACCCCAAAAAACCACCAACAACCAACAGTAAAAATGCCATTAAAAGAATTAAGAAATAATCTAAATTTCAAGGGAAGTTTTCACACTGAAAAACAGAATTATATCTTACTTAAACCTCAACAGTCCTATCAAGTTAGCTATGCCAGTTAGAAACAAAAGTCTACTTGAATACACTAAATATATTAAACAATTTAATCTACGGGGTTTTTTTCCCCCATAGACATTTAACGAGTCTGAAGTACTTTTTTGTATGATTAATTTTACACAGTTCTGTTTCAACTTCTATCAACGTAAGTTATGGGCTAAAAAAAAAAACTTCTTTCAAGCTCCACAGTCTTGGGAAGCTATTTTTAAGTTACACACCAAAACATACACAACCTTTTATAGCTGGGTCTTTTACGCCAGACTCACATGCATTACTGAAATTCAAAGTGGTGCAAATACTACAAACATATGCAGTATTTAAGAGGAATATAATAAAGTCCTGCACATTTGAAGCTCCAGTTATTTTAGCATTAGGCATACACACTTCAAATCCCTGCAAAAGTAGCTGCACATTTCAGAGTTTCTTTATGGCTTCCTTGTTCACCTACCTGAATATATGACTATTGCCTGTGAACCCTTTTGACATAACCTATCAAATTCCTACTACAATCATTTTCAAGAGGTTCCCAGAAATATTTACATCAGTGAACCACAGTTTACCCCCACAAAGGGATATCCCATATCAGTTCTTGAGAGCAGCAGAAAATGTACTTGTTGCTTTTCCAGCTGTTTCAAAATTGAAGGAATGGAATGTGACATTAGAGAAAAACAGTTAATGACAGTGGCAACATTCAACCTGCATTTCTGCTAAAATACCCAAAAGGTTTAAATCCAAGTAAATGAAAACCAACACATTTGTTCCCATAAAGCAGGAGGCCCATATTTGGAATTAGGGAATACCTATGAGTGACACCAGCTAATGATGCTCATGAATTCCTTGCTAAAACATGCCTCAGGAACTCATGCCCAAGTTGTTCCTCCTGTTCTTGCCCCTGAAAGCCGCTGTTGGCAGAGCATGCCAACACGTCAAGCACTAAATAAACACCGATAACATGGCTGGCTATTTCCAGTGTCAAGACTGAGCCTGCTGATAAACATTTCACAGCTCTTGGATGTGGGTGCAGTGTTGGTAAACTGAATATGTCCCTGAGATTCAGCACACACAATCAGCCTTGCCCCACCTTTAATGCCCATCTGACGAGGATTCAATGTCTGAGCTCAAACAGAGCCCCAGCACGCTCCAAGGTCAATCAGATGGTTACAGAAAGGCCCAGAGAACAGGAAAGGACCAAGCCTTTATGCATTCCCCAAAATTATTTCATTAATTAGTTTTCACTGGCCACCTTTCCCTTCCACATCCACAGAAGAGAAACAAACATTGCATAAAAGTCTTTCAGAACTGTTGATCCTGTCTCCTGGACACAGCATTTGAAGGTGAGTGCAAGGGCTCTCAAGGAAAACAAAGACAACATAGCAACAGAACCAAGGTCATGTAAGACTTTTCTCAAGCTAAGGCAGGACTAACTTCTACATTTACAGGTGAAAAAAAAAAGCAGCAGTACTTTACAGTAAGCACAAAGCTTTGTGTTTAGAAACAGATTAATTTCCATTGCTCCTAGTGCTTATCCTTCAAGTGAAGGGATTTTTTTTATGAAGACAACAAACAATCTAACATTTTATGCAAAAACAGAAGGGGAAGAAATTAAGTGCACATATCTAGTGTACCATTTGTATTAACTTGAAAATACAAAAGTATAAACTAAATTATCACCAACATACTACACTAACCAATCTCTGAATTTTAGACTTACCAACTTACCAGTGATGTTGATAATTCAGTAGCATGCTTTTTTTCAAAAAGTCTAATTTCTGTTTGTCGTCTGGCTTTGTGGTATCATACGTTTTTGTACAAACAGATTTACATGTCTCCTTCTTGTTGAATGTGAACTAAGAAAAATTAAAGACTCGTGAGTAAAAAGGTTGTAACAAACTGTCTTATTTCAGTACATAACAATTCATCCTATACATTTCATTGCCTATACCATTACAATGAGAACACCTAACAAATTACTGAGACTGGGTACATCAACCCTCCAGAGGACGTTTTTATATTGGTGTGTGCTCTAAACCCCTCCTATGTTCACTGCAGGAGCACTACAGCAAGAGCTCCTTGTTACTGACTAACACACATTTTCTGCCATGATTTACCAGATAAGTCATTTGACCTCACAGCAGCCATGCTGTCACAGCAGCTTCAATTGGTAACTTTCTCTTCTACTACCTCTGTAGAACAGAATGTGAGAGCTTCAGTCAGCAGGAAAGACCAGCAAGCTAACACCATTCATATTCTTCCGTTTTATGGCTGCAATATTTTCAGATCTGGTTCTAAGAAACAACAGTGCTGAGCAGCAATAATCAGGTTTTGTCAGCTCCCAAGAAGAGAAGATAACCTGCACAGCATTTCAGGCTACAGCCCCACAATGCAAAGCACACAGTTACAATTAGGTTAAACTGACAGATTTTTATCATGTGGAATTTCAGATGCTGAAGCTTTCTCAGATAAAGCCCTTGTGAAAATCATCTTCAAGATTCTGATCTCCTTTGGTTACATTTGAATGCACACATTACTGTCAGAGAACCAACCCTGTAAGGAGACGGTTCTATCCTCTCTCCAAACAAGACTTGGCCAAGGTTTTCAGATGGACGTTTCTTTCCTTCTGCTTGACAAAAATCAAATCTAAATTAGAGAAAAGATACAAAAATTAATAAAATATTCTTAGCTGCAAATAATGTTCCCAAATCAACATGTTCATCACAAGTGAAGGAATTGTACAGCTTTCCCTGTAGACAACAATTTCTTCATTTAACCTATGAAGTGTGAAAATCACTATCCTGGTTTGAGAATAAACCAGATGAAACAGAACCAACATTCAAATCTCTTCATCAGCTATTTCAGAACATTGTACCATAAGTTTCTTTGAGTAATTAGAAGTTTCCTATTTGAACAGGGATTTTAGACAATAATTAAATCTTCATCTAGAGTTTAATAATGACTCTGAGAAAAAAGCATGCAGGCCAGATTCTGGAATTTGAGGGAAAATAAAAATAAAGACAGAAACAGCTCCCTTACAACAAACACTATTAAACAGGTTATCACAGTTTTATTCACCAACACATTTAATAGCACATCCTCCACGTTTTTCCAGTCTATTTTTAAATATAGCACATTTGTGTTCTTTAAAGTGTAGACATAACTGGTGCTTAAGCTCTTCAATACTAACAGTCAAAATATTCTTTATAGCAAAAACTTCACATAGCTGTACCAGGCACTGATACATTTTCTGCACTCCTATGATGTGTACAAAGAAAACATTTAACACCTCATTAAGATAATTGATGGGATGTTTGCACCTCATTACCACTTTAACTCATCTGGCGTCGGCTACTAAAGACAGAGGTAATACTTTGATCTACAGTGACAACTGATGCAGGAAAGTATCATATATTTATAACCTTAACTTACACTACAACAGCGATTCGACCTGCACGAGGGCATGTAAATCCATGCACTGAAGTATGAGCAAAGACAACTGAGACAAAGGAAGCAATGTAGGCATCCATCTGCTCATTGAAAATTCTCTATACGTAAACTTATGTTAGCAAAATAAATAGCCATGCCTCAGTGGCACCCTGCTGTAACAAGAAGTAGATAATACTTTAAGGTAAATTAAATCCATCTTTTGGAAAAACTAACAATTAAAATGGCACAAATGGTAAAATATACTTACGCAGTGTATTCGTAGGGCAGGACAGACTCTACTGAGTCAAGCCTGTTCACAAACAGCTCGATTCCAGACTGAAAGAGCAGAGATAATCAGCAGTTATATTTAAAGCACTCCTTCAATTTCCATGGATATATAAAAATAGATTTGTTTGAATAAGGTTAAGGAAAGCTGAAAATGTAAGATTTGTGTAATCACACATCTTGATGTGTAAGGAACGATATCTGCTGGGAGCACAAGTAAGCACTATCTAACCATCACAAAAGCAGTGACCACATGACAAAAACACTTAAAGGCTAACATAACCATTCCAACTACAAGATAGCAGAAAATCATGCACAAAAATAATATCCTTAGCACAGTTGCCAGTGTTTGAGTTTAATGTACCATGTTAGAGTCATATTAGTCATCACCACAACTTTTGCGTAACAAAAGTCCTCAAAGAACATGAAGAAAAGTGCAGATGAGACCAGTACTGCTCCCTGTAATTAAGGATGCTCCACAATTTTATCTGTGTAGTAACTAAAAACTCAACTATGATAATTTCAACAATGTATTCAGACTGATACAACATTTTAAGTTTGAACAGAATCTCTTTTCAAAGAGAAGGCAAGGATACCCACATTTACCTTCCTATACAAGTTTTTCACTAACTCTATCAACTCGAGTAAGAACCCGAAATTCAGCCTACTGTGGTTTCAGACTAGATTGATCTATATACATTAATTACAGATGGGCTACTCTGCTTCTATGGAAAGGGAGAGGTCAGTCACTCTTCCCTCTTAGTCTCAAAATCCCTTCCCTTATTCTAGTCTTGCAGTTCCAATAAATTTCAAGTGTTTGCCTTACACTGCTTTTGGCACTTATCTGCTTGCACAGTAAACCAATCCAATGGGCTTAAACACCAAAAGACTTATACAAAAAATTTTTGAAGAGCAGCTCTTAGTATCACAGCAGGCTGTCCTCACTTTGGCTGGGACAGAATTTTCTTCTTAGCAGCTGGTACATTGCTGTGTTTTGTATTCAATGAATGAATAATGTGATAACACGCTGAAGCTTTAAGTTGTGGCTAGATAGTGCTTACCCTGAGTCAAGGACTTCCCACTTTCCCATGCCTTCCCAGCATGGAGGTGCAGAAGAAGCTGGAAAGGAACATAGCCAGAAGAAGCTGACCTGAACTGGCCAAAGGACCACTCCATACCATGGAATGCCACACTCAGTATATAAACTGGGAGAGTTGGCTCGAAGGGGATGATCACTGCTCTGAGATGGGCTGGGAGTCCATCAGTGACCAATTGTATTGTGCAACTTGTCTTGCCTAGGTTTCATTTCCCCCTTTCTCTCTCCTTTTCATTAAAATTATTATTATTAGTATTGTTACTATCATTAGTAGTATGAGTATATTTACTTCTTTTTCAATTAAACTGTTCTTATTTCAACCCACAAGTTACTTTCCCCCTCCAGTTCTCCTCACCATCTCACTGGGGTCAGCAGGGAACAAACAGCTGTGTGGTTCTTAGCTGCCTGCTAGGGTTAAACTGAGCTATCTTACTGTGTAATCAGACAAGAGCTGAAGAGCAAAACAAAGGTGAATGCCCTCAAGAACAAACCCTCTCCCTTTCAACAGCAAGCCATCTATTTTCTTACCAACAGAACAGCATTTTCTCCCTATGAAAATTCACTCAAGTTTAGCCAAACCAAGAAATTCTGGAGAAAAAGAAAAGATGACAATGTTCACATGTATCTGTAGCTCACATACTTCAGTTGGGTACTGTGTTTTACTGATACAACTTAGCTGTCCATGTGCAAGTCAGCATGCAGTCCTGGGAGACACAGGAAGTTCTGTGAGCTGTCAGCATGACCCACTAAGTGAACACATCTTCAGGCTCATCTTTCCCCTGCCCTAAGTCATGCAGACCTGCTGCTCACCTCTGGGTAGTCTATGCTTGCCATAATTCTGTAAGTCACTTCAAGTCCCTAACACAGCAGAAAACTAGACTGGCAAAAAGTTGGATAGCTTCCTGCCACGTTAAGCTCAAAACCACAACAAGTAACACAGCTGAGTCAATGCAGAGGACAGAAACACATTGCCCAGGGGAAGACAGCAATGAAATCTCTCACTCTCAGCAGTGAGAGGGAATTAGACTGCCTCAGCTGGCCACAGAACCATGGCCTTAAATTAGCTACTTTTCACTGGGGGAGATTTATGTGAATGCTGCAATTTTTCCTAAGAATTATATGCATTACTGCAGATCAGCATGTTTGATAAACCATTTCCTATACAACACCAAACCCTTTTTGGAGCAATCAGGATTTTTTATAACTGAGTAAGGATTCTTCATCTTCAGGCAAGAATTACTATTTAAGTCTGCATAGATCCCATTCCATTTCTGATGATATTTTAACCAAAACCAGAAGCAGCAGCCAAAATGAGTTTGCCCAAGCAGATTAGCAGGAAACTCGGAGAAAGGGGGAAAGCCACAGGTCTCATTGCTCTTAGCTACATGCCCCATTAACACCATCTCATCCCATCTCACCAACACAGGACAGAAGATCACAGGGATCATAACAGATAAATAGTAGGTATTGAGATCTGGCATGTGGATTGAAATCCTCAGGCAGAGGAAAATACACTGTTACTGACATTGCAATTAACAGTGATAACTGCAAGAAACCTGTGAGAAATGAAGCCTGTCCAAGGAAGCTTAATTTTATCCACTTAGATAAATATGATACAGCAATAATCCAATCATATATTGTTTCTCTTTCATTCAGCTGCAGACTACATGGAGAGAATTTGATGTGAAGAGTGCTTTAGACTTCTCCATATGCCTATGTCTAATATGGAAATTGCTAAGAGGTGGCTAACTGCAGAAAGAATTTTTGCACTACTGCAGCTGCTGAGGTGCTCAGCTGCCTGCTAGTGGTACATTTACCCAAGTACCTCATGTCACATTTATTAAATGATAAAATCTCAGGAGAAGACAAACATGTTGTACATGTCTTATGAGGAATAAAAATGCAGAGACATCTGAGAAAGATCACCCCATAAGTGTCTCAGGTTGGTTACAAAAGATAGTAGACTACATAGTCCACCTGACTTAAAAAAATAAATCTTTCTTCCACAAGCTTAAAACAGAAATAATCCAAACATAGCAATGCTTTTCAGGGATGTTGTGAAAAAACACAAACTGCAGCTTGAAAGCTTTAGCCTGTATTTGAAAAAAACCCCATTCCTTAAGAGGGTGGTGCAGCACTATAACAGGTCACCCAGGGAGGAGACAGATGCTCTATGCTTGGATGTTTCCAAAGCTTGCTTAAACAAAGGTAGAGCTGAGTTGATCTAGTGTTGACAACAGTGGTGCTTTCTGTCCTCTCATGCTCCATACCCATGAGGTATGTGACCTGCTGAGGTCACTTCCAAACACCACTTCTGTGGTCCTATAAAAGAATGTCCACAAGATATTTTACTACTACAGATGAACCACCTTCATTGTGTGCTTGGCTTATTCCCAGCTCTGCTGATTCAGG
Source organism: Hypocryptadius cinnamomeus (assembly GCA_013400635.1). NCBI lineage: Eukaryota > Metazoa > Chordata > Aves > Passeriformes > Zosteropidae > Hypocryptadius > Hypocryptadius cinnamomeus. The sequence goes on along the minus strand of VYZP01080939.1, from coordinate 1,356 downwards.
ACAGCAGAAGGATAAAGTATATTTTGGTATTTACCAAAAGCATACGGTTTTAAGCAGGCTCTTATTCTGAAGAATTATGAACCAGTGTTTCATGCAAGGCAGAAGCTGAGAGCTCAGAGAGTGCAAGACAGCTGCTTTCTACAGTAGTAAGACCATGGATCACGAAACTGATTAGTCCTGAACTTTCTCATTCAAGTATTAAAGCATAGTCTGCTGTAATTTCCATCACAGCAGCAGGAAACAACTTCAAAAGGTGCTCCAAAGGAGCAAAGATGACTTTTCATCAGAGGAGATTTACATTAATGCTCCCCACCAATATCCTTACAAATGAGTTATTTGGTTATGCGAAGTTTGCTTATCACTTCTGCAGACATGAAGGTAAGTTTAAGCTTCACTTGACATTCCGGGGCCTAGAAGTGCTTACACTTCAGGTTCCTGCAGCCAGGAAGACACAACAAGGAGAATGTTACCGGATGCTTACTTTGATGTCTGCTCCAGCCACCATCTGCTCGCTCCTGCCAAGAATCACACACACACCCCTCGGCATGACCTGTCACTGCCATCCTTACTTGCTGCAGCTTTCCGGCAGGGATTTGAAAGGACCCAAGAGCTAACCGGCCGGAGCTTCCTACTTCCCCGACGTGGCCGTATCTCACAGGATGAGCCGACAGCTCCCTCCTTCCCTCGGAGGGATCGTGGTCACTTCCCAGCCAGGCCGGAGCTGAACCAGGCAAGCACCTCTGCCATTCCCCTGGGTCCTCTGTCTCATCAATTTCCTTTCCAAGAAGCAATGGCCATAAACTAAATCACAAGAAGTTTTACCTCAACATGAGGAGGAACTTCTTTACGCCGAGGGTGGCAGCGTAACAGGTTGGCCAGAGGGTCACGGAGCCTTCCCCTCTGGAGACATTCATACGCGTTCCTGTGTCACCTACCCCCGGCGACCCTGCCTTGGCAGGGGGGTTGGACCAGGTATCTCCAGAGGTCCCGTCCAACCCTAACAATTCTGTGAGCAGTCTGAGCACAGCGGGAACCGAACCACGATCGGAATCCCCGCAGCCGCAGCCCCAGCGCCGCCGGGGAGCCCCGGCCCGGCACGGCGAGGCGGCTCCAAACCCTCCGGACAAACTCCACTACGCAGCCCCCGCGGCCGGGGGACAACACCCAGGCCGCGCCGCACCCGGGCGGCCTCAGGGCCTCCCCTCGGCTCCCCCCGGGCTCACCTTGCACTCGGGCTTCTCCTTGCCGGCCTCGCAGAAGTTGACGGGCGCCAGGCCCGGCAGGTAGAAGGCGGCGGCGGGCGCGGTGGCCGCCGCCAGCGCGGCAGCGACGAGGAGAAGCCGCCGCAGAGCCATG
>VYZP01080926.1:0-21182 GCA_013400635.1 Hypocryptadius cinnamomeus | reverse complement strand
AGAACATGGAGTCAGATTCATCATTCCTTTCATCGTCTGGAAACCCCACAAGTACAAGACTGTATGGTCAAGTCAAGAAATAGTTAAAATATGCTGGTCTGGAACATGGTGAGCAGTAGGAAGTAACACCTACCTATTGTGAACCCACAAATTCATTCATGACTATGTTCCTTTTCAGACCAGCCTGGAACAGTAGCTAAAATAGACATTTAGGCAAACAGTTAAAAATAATAATTAGAAGTTAGATAGAATAGTTACATGTGTTACTTTTAAGTAAATTTATAGGCACAGCAGGTGATGAGTGCAATGGTTGATAGCAAAGAGTGTAATGTGTTTGGTTATAGAAATGTGTATTTGAGAAATAGGCACAGACTTCAGTAAATAAAACCAGATACAAGTGATGTCTTAAGAATTCTCTTAAGGCTTGTGTTTAACATGCACAGTCATTACTGCTATTCAATATTATCACTTACTTGGCAAATCGTTCCTGAATTTACAGCTGTGGTATATTTTTCTTTTTAAAAGAACGATGCTGCTGGGGAGACCAGCATCCTTGGAAGGGAAAAGACATTAGATCATCAAAGCAACAAATAGGCTTTGAACTTTGTAAATATGAATGGTTTTTGCATAAAGACATTGCTACTGGTCTTATCCTTAGCTTACAAATGGATTATTTGGAAAATAAACTGGATTAGAAAGTAGTAGTAACTTACCAAGCTAGAAATTTCCAAGTCTACTATATATTCAATATACTTCTATAGTCCAAATGCTTTTGTAAAACAGGCACTCAGCAGAGACCATAGAAAAAAAAGGTAGCTCCTTTCGTTCAGAAGAAGTGTGGTTTGCAAGCCTGGTCTAACTACATTGTTAAAACAGTGACTTCCGTGGAAGAGATCCTGATTTGCAGGAAGCTTATCTAATTACTCGCTGTGGTGTGATAAATTGTATTATCTTTCTAATATGTACTGCAAATACCTTGGGAGAGATGTGTGGCATTTGCATATATTACAGTTTTATCTCATTGACACTTGATAAATAATAATAATCCCATAATCATCAGAATCAGCAAATAGTTTCATCCTAGGAACAGCTTAGTATCAGGTGCAATTACTGGCTAACTCTTAAGCCAACAGTTCTGGAGAAACTGCTGTTTCCAGTGGATTATTTCAGAATTTTGTATGCAGTGTTGTCAAGAGACTTACACTGTTGTACAGTAAGGCTGTTTTATCTTGGGGAAAGTATCTGTTGATTGGCTTTGTCTTAGCAGGAACTTGGAAGGCTGTGTTGTCTGATGCATAATTCACATCTGAAAGCAAAGGTCACTGAAAAGCTTTAGCATTTAACATATTATGCTGGTGTGCATTTGAATATTTTTTTAAATTCTTGTCTTGAAATATTTTAAAAATCTCAACTATGGCTTTTACGTACATAATAGAGCTGGCAGCTATTTAGGCAACACTTATACAACTTTTCATAAATATTCCCTTGACAGCTGAACATTTCTACCTCAAGTACACATTTTTCATAGAAAATGACACTGCTGCCAGTTTCATTCTGAAGTCTGTCAAGGAAAGGGTACTTTGCTTTTGACGTTTTCGCTGGATTTTCAGGTGTTGCTGTAACATTTTTCTCCTTTGTTTTGTACCATCTGTCTTGTCTTTGGCCAAAAGAAAGGGCAGGCACACACTGCTTGTAGGGATTTTTGAAATGGTACGGGAAAGTCTCATTTTGAGTACCTGGTTACCTTTGGAGAGTGTAGCTGCACCCTGAACAAGACAAGCGAGTAATCCAGAGACTGCAAATAAGTCAGATCATGATTGTACGCATCTAAATGTGATTCAGTTGGATTTATGAAATGGAAATATAAAAAACAACACTGACTGTGTGTTTATATGTATTCTTGAGGAAAGATCCCCTTGGGACAACAGTGCTCTTCAGCCATTGCTTTTCCCAACCCTGAGCAGAGCCTGGCCTGGGCTTGAACTTTGCAGTAGCGGGGAAGTTCTGCAGGTGGGTAGTGAGCCCTTTGCTGCAGACACAGGCTAGAGATTTCTGCTTTTGTCTCTAACAATTACTTTAAGCTGCAGAGAAATGCTTTAGCTGCAGCCAATGATGGGGTTTTAGGTGGAGGGGGCAGGGACAGAGATATTTGCCATTCTCCTCAGTCTTTCACTCCAGTTAACATGGAATTCTCTTATAGTTGTACTTTCAAGGCCAGCATTCAGGCTTAGAACTGAGTTACAACAGCTCTGCCTGTCTCTGTGCTCTTAGCCCAGGGAAAATGCAAGGCAAGTTGATTTAATAAAGTGTGTTTCAGCAGAGTTGCTTTACCTTTGTTTTTTCCCTGGTATTGGAGCATGTCCATCAGCTATTTTAGTGCTCATAGGAGCAAGGTTGCATGTTCAAGCCCTAAGGTGTCACCTCTGGAAAAGATAGGGGGAAAAATATTTTTTTTCATGCATAGTAAAGCACAGAAATATAAATGTTTTATGCTAAAAACTTGACATTTAAATTTCTGTTTTAACAGGAAAAGTTAAGAAACCACTGGATTTACTTTGTAATAGTTATATTTTAAAAGTGTCAAAGTTTCAAAAGTCTGACTTCTTTAAATAGTGTTTTCAGTGTAGCCCATGAGGGCTAGATGCTGTTATCTAGAAACAGTGTGGTGTGCCCTGTGAGATCTGCCTCGGAGCTGATAAGATATATCCTTTGTGTATGATAATCCTGAGGCTTCAGAAAAGATGGAATTCAGCCTGTCCTTCTGCGAGGGGGTGTTCTGAGGTGCAGGAGAAAGGGGGGTGCAATTGAATTACATGTTAATTTGTCTTGGTTTCCTCTTGCCTTTGTTACTGCAAGAGATCTAAGTACAACAGTTATGAGATGATTGTTTTTGCATTCTTTGCAGTGGAATAAATACAAAAACATTTTATAAATATGAATGATGTTTATCCAAAATAATGATGAAAGTAATTTTTTGTATTGGATGAGCAAGCAGCTGGAGGGCTGTGCCCAAAAAAATATCATAGTTGTTGTGTATTTGTGCCTGCGTTGCAGAGACAGTGAAGAATTTATTTAGCTTTAGCTGAAAAATATGAAGTGATAATTACATCTGTGTGTTTATCAAACATCTGCAAATATTTCCATTTCAGTGAACACAGCTAGTGCCTCCCACTGGTTATTTGTAACCATCCCTCTGAATCAGTGTCATGAAGAGCTGAGATTTTTTAGAGCATAAGAATGCAGTTTGCTATTGTGGAAATAACAGAGTCACATGCTGCCTGATGAAATGTCAACCAGAAGGTTCTTCAGCCTGAAAAATTGTGCAAAAGCAGTACTGTAGTAAAAAAAAAAAAAAAAAAAAAAAAAAAACCAAAAAAAACCCCCCCGAAACCAAGCAAAAAACAACAAAAAAAAGTATCTAAAAACATTCCATGTCACACTTTTGTGAATAGATTGAACATATATTTTACAAGTTGGTGTGGAAGAAAAATTACCATTAAATATGACTTTTGTGAAGATTTAAACTTTCTTCAGAGGTTGTTTTTTATGCAGGTGCAAAGTATGGTTAAGGCTATGTAAATACACTAGATTTTCTTTTTTAAAGATATGTTTTCTCTTAGTGTAAAAGAAGTTGGTGCATCTTCCCTAATTAGATACAGTGCAACTACTATTTCATATTTGATTTTTAAACATTCAATAAAATTTAAATAAGGAAACATTAAAAACAAGTTTGAGAGATTTAGGTAATGTCAGTAATAATGTAAAAAATATTTAAACCTCTCTCCCCCCCACAAAAAAAGCCATCAAGCACTCTGCTATAAAACATAAGGATGTTAGATTCTGTAACTTTTAAACAAGTTAGAGACTGTTGCATCAGCACCTGTGGCACACAGTGAACACATTCCACATCTGGAACACTTCACGTAGGATGAATTATCAGATTCCTCAATTCTGAAACTTAAATTTCTTCTATACGTGTACTAGTGAGACAGGAATTTGTATAAATATTGAAGGAAATAATTCATCTACAATTTAAGAACAACTTAGCAAGCTTTAAAAAATTAAAACCAGATAGAAGGTCCATCAATTTAAATATGTTCAGCTTGGCAGACCACTTAGTTTTTCAGAATAAGTAGGTGAAGTGAGGTTAATTACTGTCTTCCAGCCTTGATTTCCTATACATTGTGAAGGAGGAGGTATATATGAAGGTAGAAATAAGATTTGATTTTGATAATATTTTCCTTGGAATCAATTCAAGCTGACAGCTTTAAGATCTCAGTTCTGGGAAATGCTGAGCACCTGCAACTGTGAGCAATCAGTAGCAGCCAGGAGTGTTTTCCTTTCAGGAGGCCAAGCCCTCTGTGAGGAGGCCTTCTCAGCAGTGAAGAAAGATGCATGAATGGGTTGAAGGAGTATGCACATGATGCAAAACCATTTAAGAGACAGGTATGAGTCATGTTGGGTATTATCACATAAGTATGCACAGTTACTTTTTGAGAAAATGCAGGCACAAATACAGTTTGTTAGGTGAACAGGAGCTTCCCAAGAAAATAACTGCACATTTTTCATAAAACTGTGATGTGTTTCTCCATTTGAAATGTGAAGAAATGTGATATTTACCTTATGTAAAGCATTTTTGACTTTCTTTTCTATTCTGAATGCTTCATGATCATCCAATAGACAGTGGGCATGATTTACTCGTGGCAACATCTCACAAGTAAATAGGAGTCTCAGGGTGATGATATGGGATAGGAGGAAGAGACCTAGTGTTTTCAGGAAAATATTTTAGTTTCTAATAAAACAATCACTGCCACAAGCAGTGGTAATCCAGTGATGGCCTCTAGAATCTGGTACTGAGTATTCTGGTGAAAAAACAATTCACTGCCTGTGGCACATAGACTCTAGCAAATGAATCACCACTGAAAGCCTGTGTTTAACAGAGTAGCTATCTAAGTTGATGTTAATAGCAGGCATCCAGGCCTTTAAGGTTCTTAAATCCACTTCAGTGGATATTGATTTGGATAATAAGAAATATTTCCTTAGGGAAACACTTGATAAAAGAGCTTAAAGCAAGGGGAAGTGATTTTGCACAGCAGTGAATGTGAAGAAGGAGAATATTTAGCCAAACAGCAATCTCTGTGATCAGCTGTGTTTCTGACTTTTTGTGCTGACACATCTGAAGAGTTTGGGTACCTCCCCTGGAGCTTGGAAGCCCTGCTGCTCTCAGGGTGATTCTGCCCTTGACAGGAGAAAATCTGCTGCTGTTCCTGTGTGAGCTCCCTGAGCTCACCTGGGAGAACAAGCAGGGTGTGTTAGCCTGTGAATAAATTCAGGGCTGCACAGGCTGCTTTCCACAAGGGCTCTGCCTCTGTGAGAGGGGGCTGTGAGGGCGCTGCTCTGCAGGGGAGTAACATGCCCAGAGGCAGCAGCTCTGTGCCAGCTTCTTCCAGCACCCCCAGACCTTCAAGTCCGAAGGTCCACTCTGCCACTGCTCTGACGATGTGCGGCAGAAATTTGGAATCATTATGGACAGACCTGGCCCCAAGTTTAGATTTGTTCAGCAGCCCAGATTCTGCTACACCAAGCATTGGGATCAGGTTCATTGCATGCTGCATTTTATGCCAGGATTCTGGGATAGCAAGTGCTTTTGAAATATGTGCTGAGAAGTACTAGCAAAGGGAGAGCAAGTGATTGGTGATTAACTGACAATCACCAAGTGATTGGTGACAGATTTTTCTTATGAAAAAGAGTGACTTCTCAAGTTATCATGCATGTTTACTTGGACCTGTGTTTTAGTTTGATCTTATGATACTTCAATTAGAGCTAAATAAAAATACATCTTTTTTCTGTCCCCTCTCACCTCCTACTGCAGTCCAGACCTGCTTGACATTTTTCAGATGCAAGATGAGTGCTGCCCCTGAGGCCTGTGCAGTCTTCCCTGTGCTGCTGGAACAAGGTGATGATCCATTTGGGGAGGGTGAGGACGGTGTCACTGAAAGCAGAGATGGAGCTGCACTGGAAGCATTCCTTTAGTTCCCCCCCGTTTCAGTACTCATTTGCTGATACTCAGTTCCCTGAACATGGGCTCTTTTGTTTAATTCCACACCTCTCCCCTTTGCTTTGCATTCCAAACCTACTGATGTACCAGGTGCTGTGAGAGACGCTGTTCAGATCAAGATGACTTAAAGGAGCCTGAGTGGGTAGGATCTGAGGAAACTGGAGCTTGGTGGCAGCAATGCCCAACAGTGCAGCTGGGAAGACCCCAGGGAATTGTGACTAAAAGGGGTAAGTAAAATGTGAATGCAGTGGAGTGTAAAAAGACTTCTGAAAGATGGGGTTTGGTACACTGCTGGTGTAACTGGAGAGCTTTGAATGGCTAGCTAAGGCCCAGCATATTGTAAAGGCACTCTGATAATGGAGTTAAGGGATTAAGTGATATGGCAGCAGTGACAGGGGACACTTGGTGATTATTTTCAGCATGTCAGCCAGATGAGAAGAAATGGAACAGGTGTGGAGACTGGAAAGGTGGAAACAGATACAGGGCAAGACACAAATAAAGAATTTAGAGGTGGAAAAATGGAAAAGAGATGGATTTTGTAATTCCAGACAATTTTTGAGTTACTTTTAGAATTGAAAAACAGAGGCAAAGTTTGTGGGATAGTTTATATCCTTCAGAATAGAATGTATCATTTTTAAAAGATAGATAAGTGACATGCAGATATTTTTTGGGTAAAGTGAAAACCAGATTTTGTATGCAGCAAGTTTCAGTATGGTGAATCTCTCAACTTCCAGGTTCCTGAATATTTCAGGAGGAAGGTAGAGAAAAGAGGAATACTGATCATGTGTTTCAAATCAGTTACCTTTGATATGTTTTGAAGAAGGAGGGAAAGAATAAATGTCAACATTCAAACAGGAGTTAAGCATGAATAGTCTGGGTAGAGCTATATGCCAATCTTATTAGGGAGGCAGTTGCCTCATATCTTTGTCAACAACATAACTGACCATTACTAGAAAGTACCTTAATAAAAAGACCTTGCCTTTTTCAATGCTTCTATTTAAGTGCATTTCAGTGGGCACAGAGGACTGGATGCAGCTATGTCGATGCTGGGAAAAAGAGGGGAAAGGAGGTATTGTGAATTCATTAGCAAGCACTCAATCCAGCTTGGAACATACAAAAGATGCTGACAGGAGAGGGAGAAGAAAAGGTCGTGTGAGTTTGGGTTAGTCCTTGCCTGCAGGACTGTATCCACATTCGCAAGTGGTCAGTGCCTCAATTTTTCATCTTTACACAGGACTTGGATGCCTTGAGGAATGCTTTGACATGACATTTTATACACCTTTTCAAAGGCAGCAGTTGGTTGGGATGAGTGAAACCTTTGAGGGTTTGTGAATCTGTTCTCTGAGGTCACACAAGCAGATTGATTTTGTGACCTTATAATAAAAAATATCTGGTATGTACAAAAGCCCTGTAATAGAGTTGACAGAAATAGAGATAGTCACGGAAGTAGAATGTAACAGATAGAAGGTAAAAGTAAGAAGTCAATAAGGGGAAATACAGCTCAAGCAATTACACTTCTTCCATTCCTATGGCAGGCATTGTTACCCATTCTTGTGATTGTTATGTTACAGTGGTTGTTTCTTTTTTTTAACATCAACTGAAAACAAAAGAAAAGAAAATCTTGAAAGTATGCTTAGAAGTGATAAAAATGAGAATTTATGAACAACACTGAAATTAATAAAGTCAAGTGTCATAGAGAGCCGTTCTTAAATTAATTGTCATATTACAGCCAGTCTATACATGGCTTGTATGCTTTTTCATGAAACATTTAGGTTTTCCTTTCTTCTCTTTGATAACAAAGTCAAAAGATCAATCTACTGCTTTTTTTTTGAGACCTATTAGAGTCTTAGGGTGCTCTATTTTCCATCTTGGGTTACCACCTGATTCTCTAGACATGTCCCTTTTGATGGCAACTTTAGAGGGTACTCTAGTTGTCTGGGTGTTTTTTGGTTAGGGTTGGGTTTTTTAATTTTTTTTTAATAACTGCTGTTTCCTCTGCCAGTTGCACATAGTGTAATTTATAATTTACCCGACTTTGTGGTAGCTCTTGGGACTCCAGATTATAGTGAGTGATTTCCTTTCTCTTGCTTGTTTGTTTTGTCTTGAATGTTTGTAGAGCCCTATTGTGTTTCTCACAACACATTCTTATTTCCTGTTGAACACAACACCAGCAGCTCCCAACGCAAGCATCATTCCTGAAGCTCAGACCTCGCAGTGCCCAGTCAGAGGCTTCATTTTCCCCTGGCATACTTCCTCAGACTGTTCATTGCCCCTGCCCTGTGTGTACCATGTAGGTCTGGACCTGTTCTAATTCCGTGAGCCTGTAAATGTTGATAACAGCACTTGTTCACCTTTGCCATTTACCCGCGTGTTTTACCGCATTCTCCTAGTGAGGGTTAGCTCACTATGACAAACCCTCCAAACACGTTTTGTGACAAACCCTTTCCTTGCTCACATCACTGTTTCTGATACTGCATTTATCCAACCCAAGCATCCCAGTGGCTTTCAGGCTGAACTTGTCCTCAGCTGCTGCAAATTTTTTCACGGTTCTTACTGAAATGTTCTTCTTGACCTACCACGGCTATCTCAGTCAACTCCTGAATATTGCCATTTGATTCCAACTGTATGTGCTAACACATGTAGGAAGAATGCATCAGGGTAGACGTCATTTAGATATTCTTTGTCAGTGCTTTATTTACTACAAATGTATTAAAAAGCAAGTTTTTCTGCCATTTTGGGGCTCAGTTCTTTAATTTAAAATGGGGGATTTTTTTTTTCCAAAGCTTCTTACAGTGTTTAACAACTAGAACACATTAATGTCACAAAAAAATGTATTTTGGTGTTCTTTGTGAGTCACTAATAAGTATATTAACTACTTCTTGTGCCTGCAACCACCCTGTTGTGCTTTGCTATGACTTGGCTCAAGTTCAGTTTTATTTGTTTGGTTTCTGTTAGTCTCCTGCTTTTTTTGCCATACTGTGAGCTCATGAGAGGAGGTTTGATGGACTGAGTTTTCCAAATAAAACTTCTGTGAGGATCATTATCAAAAGGTTTCAGGAACACTAAATAAATTCGTCTCAATCTCACCTTCACAAACATCACTCTTGTATATCTTCTTACATGGTGGATAACTCAAAATCTGTTTATTTCTTCACATTTGATTTAGATTAGGGTACTATTTTATTTAGACAAGAAATTTGTCAAGATCAGGGAAGACTTTGTTTCAACTTTCTCTGAGAAGTTTGGCTTAAATTTTTTTGTTTTTTTCCTTAGAAAAAAGGAAAAAAAAATACTTGCTCCACAAGAAAATTGCTTACACACATTTATATAAGGCTTAATTGCCCTAAAAATAATGCTCTGTGACACTACTGGCTTCCTCCCAAGGTCAGAATGAGCGACACAGATTACTGACTTATTATACATATCTTAAGGTGTATGAAAGAGTATATATTTCTGAGGCCTGGCAAATTTGACAGGTGAGGCATCAATTTTTGGAAATGTTCTCTGTAGACGTTTTTCTACTGTTTCTAAAATTTTTTGTGACATTTCTGGGCAGGATTGGGGGGTTGATGAGATATTGTGGCTGTTAAAAATTGCGTGCATGAGTGCTGTAACTAGAGGTGATGGAAATATCTGTATTGCATGACTACCTTTTTCTACAATATGCCTTGGGTTGACAGTCTTATTTTCCCACTATCGTGACAGAAACATGATGGTAAAGTCGTGTTTCAAGGGTAATTACATGCAATTGATTTGGTTAGAACATTTCAAATCTTGCTTCTTTCTGGCCTTCGATGGAAAGAAGATACTGAGCTGCAATCAATATTGTTTACTTTCTCAATTATCATGTGTAAATTCAAGCCTAAGCTTTTGCAATTCAACTGTAACCACCCTTAGATAACCACTCACCAATCACCCATGAAGCCACACTATTTTTCCCCACATTCTTGCTTTTGGTTGAAGGGAATTTAGAGAATAACTTCATCTCTAAATGATGCCTACCTGAGAGTACTTATGAATGTACTGGAAGTGTTGTGATGTGTTTAAACAATTTACACCTGTAAGTTGAAATGTAACTTCTCAGATTTCACAGCCATCTTGCAGCTTAATTGATAGATTAAAAACTAAAAGCAAAGCCACCACCACATATTCCAGTCTTCCAGGAATATTTCAGGCTAAATAAAGATCATTGCCAGGATGGCCAATGGTCTAACTTATGGTTAAGGACCATAGAAATAAATTCAGTTAAAATGTGGCAGCTCAGAAATTTTCTTTGTAATCTACAGTTTGGGGTTTTTTTTCTTTTTTTCTTTTTCCTATTAAATCTAACTTTCTGGAAGGGAAAGTGGGCGTATGTGCAATGCTGTGACCTGTCTTTTATTGATCTTATGGAAGAAACAGCACTTGACATGTGTTGGGTGGCTCTATGATTTTTTAAAAAACTGCCTGCAGTGATATTGCAGGTAAGGTGAACCTGCAACACTAGTGTATTTCTTTACTAGGTGATGTATTTTCTTACTGTTGTATCCTCCTATGGCCTTTCTTTTTTGGCTCTGGCTGCTCAGATCTCCTCTGTACTTCTCTTGATGGTGCTGGGGGACACCTTCAAAACCCTTGAGGACTCTTTTATTTAAGGGAAAGCCCTCAAGTAGCACTCCTGGGCTGATTTGGCTGCCAGCTATTGTGCAGTTCAGTGTGTGAAATGGTCTAAAAATCAGAAGATGATACCCTTCTTGCACTAATGATAATTCTCTAGCACACCACTTGTCCCTTTTTATTTAACAGTGTGGTTGTAGTGCTGGTGAGATATGTCCTTTTGATAGGGCTGTGGAAGAATATTAACAAGAAAAAGTGACTGTCATGCATAAATGTGGAAGCATGCCTAAGCATGTGAGAAGTGGAAGTTTAAGGAATTTTCTTAAAAACAGAAATGGGTTTAGTCTCCATGGTCCATGTAGGTCTGGCCTCCACCCAGCGTGCTAACTACTGCAAAGGGCAATGATGAGTTGGTTTTGAGACAGAGAAACATATTGCATCCACATGCCACCACTTGGCCTAAATGGAAATAGAATTAAACCCTCACTGGCAGATAAAACACACACCGCTGGCTCTGAGGTGATTAGCTGTGCTCCTGGGACAATACCAGCAACTTTTCAAAGAATGTTGAAGTTGTATAGTTGAACATGGAATGCAAGAGGAAAGGTTGCTTCTGTCATCCTTATTCAAGCATGGATCAACTTTCATAGTCACAGGCTGCAGATTTAGGAGAAAGCAGGATGTGTTCCATGTCTAGCTGTCCTCAAGCTGACATAACTATGGTAACAGGCTGGGGTTTCACACTCTCACGTGTGAGGTGCCTGTAGAGAATGTATCAATAAAGTTTGGTTCGAAGTAGGGATTCTGGTATCCAGCAGGTTTTCCAGCACTGTGCCTTGAACAGTAGCTTCACTTTCTGGCAAGGTGTAGAGTGGTGGCTGGAGCAGTGCTTACACACAGACTTGACTCGTGGCATATACAGGTCTGTAGGAGTGGCCTGTTTGTTCTGAAAGTAACGTGGCAAAAGCCATTAGATTGGAGTCTCGTTTCAGTCTCCGGTATGCCTGAAGTGTCTTTGGGCAACATGTCATTTCTCTGAGTGGGAAAATGTGGGACACCATTGCAGAGGGAGATGCAAGCCGCAATACCTTGTTTGTGTAGGTGCCATGAGCAGAGGTGCCAGAGGCCTTTATAGAGGTCTGTAGTGGACAGCAATACATGGCATCCTCCCCAGACTGGAGTCAGTTATTTGGGGAAATAATTTCAAACATTTCTGAAAAATGTTTTCTTCCATTAAGCATTATGACTACTGCACCCTGTAAATAAGTACTGATGAGGGCACAACAACTAGGGTGAGCTCTTAAATGGGTATTCTTTCAACTGGAAGTGGGACACTCCAACACATCATTATTGTAGAAACATTATATTTTTAACTGGTCACCTTTTGTTTCCCAGAGCTGAACATCATGTTGCATTGACACTTTCTTTGTGCTTTACTTCCTTCTCTGAAGCCCTGTAAAAATATATTTATTACATATCCTTTGGCAGAAGGTGGATTTCCTGTGGCTTGTCCTGCCTTACAAAGATGTGTGTCATTGTACTGGAACACTGGTCCTGTCACTGGGTTTTAAGTAGTGAGGTCTCAAGATTATTTGTTGTGGTCCTGTGACTTCTAAAAGGAAGTGGAAGCTAACAATTTGCTAAATGTCTTTTACTCCACTCTTTAGATCCACTTCCACAAAACAAAGCCTAGAGCCCATTTCATAAAATTTTTTGAATTGCAGAGTTCAACCATGTTGTTTGTGTGCCACAGAGATGTGGGGACTGGGGAGAAAAGGGTGGAGTAGATATCTTGGGAAGATAAGATTAATTCTCAATTTGGAACACCAATTACTCTAGCTATGAGTACAGAATCTGACAGGGTGGGCTAAAACAAAATTGAATATCAGTTCTCTGTGGAGTTGGATAGTTGTTAAACTGTAGGAGCAATTTCTGGACTGCAACCACAACTACCAATGCAGGCTGTGAGTGCCTGTAATAGAAAGGGAGTGAGAACATTATATATATTCTTGTTTTGTTTTTTATGGGATGAAAACTTGGCCAAGCCTTGCTTTTCTTTTAAAAACTAACCAAACACTGAACAAACCCTCAGTATTAGGACTGTTCATCTTGAGGAATTAATAGATTGTAACTGGCACACACATACATACCTGCCAACTAATTTCTGTTCAGTGTCAGCATTTCCCTTTGACAGCTGGAGAGCAGCAGTGCTCTGGGTGGATACTGGCTATTCCTGCTACAGGGCACTCCTGCCACTCTCCATAACTCTTTGCAGGTGTTGGATCCTGTCCCTCAGCTGTGGGAGAGCTTCCTCTAGCAGCTCTTCAGTCTCCTGTGGAATCTATCCAGTCTGAACAGAAAAATAATGTGCATGTCCCCAGGCCTTAGATAGTCACATGCAGGCAGTAAACAGGGTTACAAGCAGCTGTCTATATGTGTGCAGTTTCCTTGAAACCTTAGTCTTAATTAGACAAAACCAAGTTGAATCTAATGACAGTCTGTGAGGTGTTTTATGACTCCTTCACTTTCATCTACAATGGATAATTAGTTAGGCTGGAGTTTTCCCATTCACAATTTAATCCTTCCAACTGGTATTTTCCTGATATTTGAATTTTAAGAAATTCTGATTTTTTTTTTTTTTAATTAGGAAAACTTCCTCCATACTCTGTGTACATCTAGACAAGGGTGAAATTTGAATAACTGCCATTTAAATCACCTTGAAAATGACCTGTTCTTACTGTATTTTGAAGTTGTATCTTGATGAGATAAAGATAACTGAAACTGGTGGGGTCTAGGCATGAAGATGAATGGGACAGGTAGGTATGTCTTGGGCTGCTTTGAGGAGCATGAAGGTGCTGAGGATCTCAGCAGTGCACACAAAGCAGAAGGCTGGGGGCTGGCATTCGCTGGAGGCTGGAATGAGCTCCTGTTATTAACCACCTGTCTTAACTGTTCCTGAACTTCAGCCCATTAAACCTAGTCTCTCACTTTTCTGTTGGGCAACTTAGCAAGGAGGAAAGTAACTCACTTTCCAGTTTTGTGATTTGTCTAACAATTTCCGTAATGCAGACCATGAAATCATAGAATATCCTGAGTTGGAAGGGACCCACAAAGATTAAGTGCAACTCTTAGACCTGCACATGGCCATCCCCCAAGAATCACCCTCTGGGTGAAAAACCTTTTCCTGATATCCAACCCAAACCTCCCTTTCCTCAGCTTCATTTCCTGGAGTCCTGTCCCTGGTCACAAGAGTGAAGAGATTGGTTCCTGCCCCTCCGCTCCCCTTCGTGAGGATGTTGAAGACCACAATGAGATCTCCCCTCAATCTCCTCTTCTCCAGGCTAAACAGGCCAAATGACCTCATTCACTCCTCATAAGGCTTCCCATCCAGACACCTCATCATCCTTGTGGTGCTCCTTTGGATGCTTTCTAATAATTTAATAGCTTTTTTATACTGTGGCACCCAAAACTGCCCCCAGCACTCGAGGTGAGGCAGTCCCAATGCAGAGCAGAGCAGGACAATCCCCTCCTTTACCCGGCTGGTGATGCTGTGCCTGATGTCCCCAGGACAGGGTTGGCCCTCAGGGCTGCCAGGGCACTGCTGGCTCATGTTCAACTTGTCATTGATCAGGACCCCCAGGTCCCTTACTCTAGTGCTTCTTTCCAACATCTTGTTTCCCAGAATCTGACACAAGCCCTTTTTAAACGTACTGGAAAGAGTCACTGTAGCACATTGCCTAGGAGCTGCTGTAGTATAGGCAAGGGTTTTAGTCATATATAAGGTATGAGAATTAGGTCCGTGACCAAATTATTCTTGTATTTTTATCCTGATTCTAATACTTTCTCTTCAAAGAGCTGAGCCAATCCTTTTCACTGCCTTGGTTTTGTTAATTTCAAAATAGGTGGGAGTTTATTGACTTGTGGAGGATTATAATGGCTTCATAGTCGGAAGATTGTTATGTCATGCTTGGATCTCCTGCATACACTTTGAGAACGACATTGAAAAAGTGGAGATAGGGCTGCAAAGCATGACTGGGAAACCGTAAGATACATCTTCTACTGAAGGACTTACAGAACTCCATTTGTTTAGCTTCATTGCACAGAAAGGTGACTTGATGAGTGAATTTTGCAAGTACTTTTATGAGAAGAAAATGCTGGGTTCTTAAAAAACCCTTTTATCTTGCAGAAAGAAGCATAACAAGAAGCAACGGCTGGGAGTTAAAGCCAGAAAAAATCTATTTGAAAGAGAAACAGTTGAGTTTGGGGGACAGTAGATGTGATTTTAACAGGGAGAGTGGTTAACTGTTGGGATAAACCAACAAGCCCTTGAAATTTTCAACAAAGACTGTGATGCCTTGCTGCAAGATATACTGTAGCAAAATGTAAAAGTCTGGGTTGCAGCAGGCTTCACAGGCTTTTATTGTATGGCAGATTGAAGTAAATTATCTAGTAGACATTTCTGATTTTAAAACACAGAATTCTGTGCACATAACACATCTCTTCATCCATATGTATGCATGCAGTAATTTAAAATAATAAATATTGAACTATATGCGTAGATCATACCTCTACAATATTTAACATCTTTTCCAAAATACATAGTACTGAGCAGACACATGCAATTTTTATTGATTTAATTTACATATATAATAAAAAAAAAATCACTTTTGAGTATAAAGGTAATTGTCAAAATGGAAATATGATACTACTCAAAAATACCTGGGTTTCTAGTACCTGAAGTTACTTTAATTGATGTTTTTGCTGTAATTTTTCTTTATCATAAATTAGGCTTCTCATGATAAAGTAAAAAACAAAGCCAAGCAAAAAATTAGTCACAAGTCAAAACATGTATTTGAGTTTGAAAAAAGAACATTCCACCAGTGTCTCAACGTGAACTCTGAAGGGCAGAGAGTGTATTCATTTTGGATTATGTGTGCTTTTTTTCTTTCAATATCAAAACACGATCTGAAAGTGTAATAAACAAAATAATTAGTCAAATAAGCCCTGTAGTTTTATGACTTTGAGGATAATCTTCCTCTGGTTCACTTGTGTTTTTAATTAGTGTGACAGTTACTTTATTTTTCTGTCTTAAAAAAACCAACAAAGTAAAGGATCAAGATGGAGCACCCAGAGTTCATTTGCAGATATTTAAGATAAGAAACTAGGAACATTAGGATTGCAATAACCTGGTTCTGCTTTTGTTGTTACCAGTACATACTGACCAGAGTGCTGTTACCTGTTGCCCAAAGGTTTCTCCATCAGGCCTGCTTTGCAGACATTTACCACTTTTCTGGCAGCAGCCAGTTGGCTCCCCAGTGTCATGACTGCAGTATAACTACCCCAGCTACTGGAAATGTACTCTCCAGAACTGCCCTGCTCTTCATCCTGTCTGCATTTTCGGGCACACCCCAAGCAGTGGTGTTTTTGGAGGTCCCAAACAATGCAGACTGCACATATGGAGCAGGTTTTTTCAATCTTTTTCACTAAAGCAAGCAAGGTGTTTGTGTGGAGGTTGCTTTGGATATTTAGAATTTGGGTGGAGGACTTTATGATATAATGCAAAATGTGCTAGGTTATGTCTACAATGAAAAATTTGGAAGAAGCCTGGTACTTTTCATGTCAGCTTTATTGCCTTCTTTATAACAGAAGAGTAGTGAAGAGATGTCTCCATTAGCAGCAGCTGACATGGACATTTCAAGTTAAGACAAAAATAAATAAAGGAGGGGGAGGGGGAATTGGCTATGAATAAACAGGAATCCAAGAACAGATGATTGTGGGTGCATTTGTGGATACACGTACGTGCACATGCATAAGCACAGAGGTCAGTACAGTTGATGTCTTCTGCAAAACAACTTTTTGCAATTGAAAAAGCAAAGAACGCTGGCACATGGGGGAAAACCAGAGGTGAAAACAGAACATTATTTTCATGGTTAATGCAGACTGTTTTGAAGAAGAAAGAGCAGCAGGGAAGGTTTTGGCTTTGCAAGCAGACATAGAAACGTCTGTCAGCTCATAATGAACCCGCTTTTGCCTTGGTTTTCACCTGAGTTGTCGGTGTTTGTGTTTCCCTTTTTCCTTCCTTGCTGAACTTCTTTCTTGATCAAAGCTTCTGTTTTATTTTTAAACTTTTCATTCCTGTAAATGACTGGAAGCTGTCCAGCTGAGCTTGGCTAAAGCCAGAGGGGACTGGAAGCAAAGAGCAAGGACAGACGTGAGGACAAATTACAGACACTTGGGGGACACTCCTTTAAAGTGGCAAGAAGCAACTCTCCTTCCTTTCCTTGCATTTTAGCTCTTTCCAGTTTTTTCTAAGGAGCAGAGAATTTCATTTTACATCCCAATGCAGGAAGAGATGTCAAGGAGACAGGGAAAGGCCTTGGCAGTGCAAATAGCTTAGGTGTTTTTAAAGGATGTGAATACTTATTTTTGGAAAGTTAAAATAATGCATTCATTATGATGTAGGCAGCTGCACATAAGATTTAGGCTGAAATGACAGGTTTGAATGCAAAAATATTAGGACACAGCCAAAGGGCACTGTCACCTGAACAATTTATGCCCAAATAACCAAGGATAGTATCTCAATATCTACCTGGCAAGAAGTAACAGGCAGTAGCAGTTTTTTTGCTGTGCGTGACTGGATGCTAAGAAAGGCAATCTGCCCTGTAACCAATTCAGACCCCTCTTTGCTCTTACCTGAGGCATGGAGTGTACCAGGCAGATGGAGAACAGAGTGGGGAGACAAAGTACTGGGGCTGTTTATGTTGCTGATGCTGGCCTTGCATGACCTATCTGTCCAAGATTCTCCCTCTGTGAGGGATCTGTGGTTGAAGGATGAATGCAATAGTTCCTAGTGATGATGGTAAAAAACTCAGAGAGTCTGTTAACATTAAAGCAACAAAAAGTATTCCCTCTTCTTCAGGCACATTTAAACAATAACTGTATCTTAGTAATTTGGTGCGCCTGATCAGTCATATTTTCACTTGCTCTTAATTTACTTTTTAATTTACTCTTTTAGCATTATTTTTCTGTGTACCACCTGAACTATCTCCATTTAAAGAATGATATTTTACTAGTATTGCTGCCAGTGTATTGGCAAGAGAGAAGGAGACAGTCATACTGATGCTAGGTAGAAAGCAGCTCCTTTTCATCATATGAGTGAGATGTCCTTCAAAGTGTGATCCAGCTTTTGGGTCGCTCTCCATTCTTGTACCAGCTTTATAAAGGGACCTGATAACCTTCTCACAAAGACTGTCAAAGTCAAGCTAGGCCTGGCGTGAAGGAGAAGTTCATATATTTATAGGAATGTTGAAATTTATTAGACTGTAGGATTAACTAGCCTTAACTTAAGGAGACATTGTCAGCTTAAATCTCACCCATCGTTAACATCTTGTATAAATAAGCTGTTAAAAATACTATGCCTGATAGGGGAAAAAAATCTTCTCTTTTTAAAATAAACAAATGCAGGCATTTCCCTGAACTGTGTGAAAACCCAGCACACAAAGGACTGACCCTGTGTTGACAGTAAGTGTCAAATAGAAGTGAAATGAATTTTATGTCTGCACTGAAAGAAATGCAGTTAGTTAAAAAAAAAAGAAAAAAGAGGCTACTTCCTTTTGGTGAATACCAGGTCTTGAACATCACTGTTACTCTGCAGTAGTTTGACAGTCCTGCCTCTCTGTATGGGTGTCAGAGAATATCAGATACAGCAGTTTATAAATAAAAATCTGTTTCCTGAACTGTCCTATCAACAGTGTGGGCCTCTCCCATACCCTGTGGTTTGGATAAGCCAGGTGCTGTGCACAAGCATCAGCATCTCACAGTCAGTCCTGGTCTTGTCCTATCCTTGATGCAAGATCAACAGCAGTGCTGTAGATCAGCCCTGTGCTAGTTGCTCTTAGGTCTGTGTTCTGCTGAGCAGCTGTGCCTGGTCATGGGATGAGAAATGGACCACAGGGCAGTTCCTGGACTAGGTATCTGCACTGCAAGATCCAGGGTCAAGGAGATCCTTTAAGGATACAGTGCATCCCTTGGTCACCACTTAGTAAGGTGTCCCTACTACCATCTTGTGTCCTCACATGTACCCAAGGGTCTGTTTTCCTAGCAAATTGTCCCATGTCTTTTAGGTGAATAAAGCTTTGAAAGACATCAAGGCTGTAGTTTTTTGATCCAAAGAGCTGAGAGATTTGGTAATGGTACTAGATCTATATTGTTACTGTGAGGGATGGCTACTCTTGATATCCTGGTTCTGCAACCATTTTTTCAATTTTTCCATTTCATCAGTGTCTGCCTTCATCTCCAAATGACATTCAAAAAACCCCTCTCTTATATGACTGCGGAGGGTACTAGCCTTGTAACTTTTCTGTCAACTTCCTTATTCTTCCTTGGCATTTCATACACAGGAAAGGACCAGAGGCTTTCCTAGCAAGAAAGGCACTCCCACGTGTTTCTGCCCAAATATATGCGAACTCTTAGATTCAGCCAAGATGTTTGCAGGATATTTGAGCTATGCTGTTTGGTCTGTGAATTGTTTCCAGCAGTGCTGCCATTATTTGAACATGCTTACTGTCTTCAGAGCTGGATCAGTGAGTGTATCACAGTGTGAAGGGAAGAGTTTGGAGTTACCAAAGGCCATCAGCTCCTAAAGTGCCTAAGACTCCTGTCACCCTGGCAGTTGTAGAGAGGACATGATTTATCCTGGCCTGGAACTGAATCTCAATGTGATTCATGGCATAGATTGATCTATCAAAATTACATCAGTGAAACACTTGTTCTTCACTAAGAGTTAGAAAAATGAATGATCTGGGTTTTTCCTCAACAAGAAAAGGTTATTTTTATTTGCAGAGTTCAGTTCTCAGCCCTGTCACAGATGTGGCAGATTCTTAGCTTGCCTGTAAAATACAGACATTGCTCCTGTCAATTGTCTAGAAGAACTATGAGGCTAAAGCAACTGCAGCTATTCAACAACAAAGCAACATGTATACATATGTTATAAAAATATATGTAGTGTATATGTATATACATATATATGTGTGTGTGAGTATGTGGAGACAGAGAGAGAGCACAACAGAGTTATTCAACTTTTGCAGTAGAGGTTTCAATTTACTGCATCCATGACATTTCTGAAAAGAGTAGCCATCCTCCAATGGGAAATGATCCATTCTCATACCTGAAAAGTGTATGAAAATATCCCTGCTGTAATAGTTCATCCC
This sequence comes from Hypocryptadius cinnamomeus, assembly GCA_013400635.1. Taxonomy (NCBI): domain Eukaryota; kingdom Metazoa; phylum Chordata; class Aves; order Passeriformes; family Zosteropidae; genus Hypocryptadius; species Hypocryptadius cinnamomeus. The sequence goes on along the minus strand of VYZP01080926.1, from coordinate 1,319 downwards.
TTTGGTTAGCCTTAGATCACTGGTTTTGAAAACTAGTGACAGATGGGACTATGCTGATAATACCTTAGAAAGCTCTTCCTCTTTCTTTCACAAGTTACAGATCTGCCCTCTCAGCGAACATATGCAGCAGGAGGACATACAAGGACTGCCCTTTTAGATCTGATTTTTGAATCAGATAAGCTGTTTCCTCAAAAGCCTTGTGGCTGATCACATTTTAAAATTCAATTTTATTCTTCTCTTCCCAGAATGAGGAGCCCCTGTGGCACTTATGCTGGGACTTTTGTGCAGCACTTAGCAAGTTTAGGGTCAGATTCCAATGGCCTTGTAGGAAGCTTCCAACTGTGAGACTTGGCTGTATGGCCTTCAGAGGCATTTGCCAACTCATCTGAGTTCCCTTCAGAGAACAAAGAGAAGAGCCTGAGTGGGCTGCCTTCTTAATAGACTCCCAAGTATTTCTTCAAGATATGTTCTTCATTGGGCTTCAGCATTTTATGCCAAGAGCTGTGTGCAAACTCATTTTTCTCCATTTGAAAGCAACCTTGTGTATTCCCAGAAAACAACGTATCATACACTGAAATGATCAACAACATTCACAATAAAACATAATCTAGAAATGTGCCGTTTTTCTTACGGATGAGCTCTCATTAGATTGATGTATGGTTCTGTTCCTTAGATATCCAGTGATGTATGTCTTGGTTTCTTAAGTAGGTGAGTTAGACAGAAGGAAGTCTGTTGTTATTTTTCCAGGTTTTTCTTAGGTGTAGACAGAGTAAAGGTTGAAAGCTAATGCTGGTATATTTTTACTGTCATGTGATACTTGTCCAGAGTGACTACTCCAAGAGGCATTTTTTTTCCTGTGACTGCAAAATCTTTGAACATCTAATTTTTATACTGTTTTCCTTAAGGGAAATGCATGAAAGCAAAATGACTGTATGCTGGTATTTTCCATAAAGTCACATTTGGTAATGATTACTTGTGGTTATCGCATTCCCTCCTCTTCAGATCTGCTGTTTAAATCATACTATTGCATTGCATTCCCCTCTCAGCCTCCTTCTGCTAATGAAGGAGAAGAGAAGCCTGTCGGGTTGTTCCAGAGAGGATGAGCATGAATTCTAATTTAATCCCCTCTGAATACAAGGAGTAGAGAATTTAGAAGAATTTTGCCACCCAAGCTCAGACTTTTCTTTCCTTGGTCTACAGCAAAGTGGAAAAAGAAGCCAAAACCAGAACTTACAACCAGAAAAGTCGAATGAATATTTAAAATTATGTGTTTTAATAGAAGTAGAAGTACCCTAGATCTTAATATGATAAAGGCTTAT